>JAVKPL010007116.1:0-28286 GCA_032173675.1 Gastrolobium villosum | reverse complement strand
CATCATGGCAAAACATCATCATCATCATCATCATCATCATCATCATCATCATCATCATCATCATCATCATCATCATCATCATCATCATCATCATCATCATCATCATCATCATCATCATCATCATAAAAGTAAGCTCCTTAGCATTATCTGAGCGTAACACTTTTATCTTTTTGCTAAATTGTGTTGATACTAAGTTAAAAAACTTAGGTAGAATAGCATGCACATCAGATTTGTGTTTGAGCAGAAGATCCATGTAAAACGAGTGCAATCATCCACTAATGTCAAAAAGTACCTAAAACCAGCACTATCAGCAGTAAAGAAAGGCCCCCATATGTCTAAATGAATAAGATCAAAAGGATTTGCTGAAATATGTGCTTGGGAAAAGAAAGGCAATTTGCGCTGTTTGGCTAATGGACAAATGTAGCATGGCCTCTTATTATTATTGAACTGTGAATCAGAACATTGAAGCCTATCTTTCATGTGTACAAGACACTTATCAGATAAGTGTCCTAATCTGTGATGCCAAGTATGAACAGAAACAGTATTAACAGCAGAAGAGACTAATTCAGTATTCACAGAATTCATAGTGTATAGAACATACAACCCCTCCAACTTGCTACCCTTGCCAATCATCTTGTTGGACTTCTCCTCCTGGATAGCAAATGTATGAGCAGAAAAGGTGATTGTAAGACGTGAATCAGTGGATAATGCACTAACAGACATCAAATTGAACTTGAATTGAGGAACATATAGAACGTCTTTGAGGATCAACTGAGAATTGAAACGAACATCACCAACCAAGGAAACTGGTATACTAGTGTGATTGGGTAATGTGACCGTGCAACCATAAACTGGCCGAAGGAATAAAAAATGATGAGCATGAGCAGAGATGTGTTTAGATGCTCCTGAGTCAACTATCCAAATATCTTTATCCGAAAATAGTGGATTGGTAGAAATTGAAAAGCAGGTACCTGTGCTGAAGGCAATAGCAGGAGCATTAGGTGCATCCGAGACCTTGGTAAAAGAGGCCATGTGATTGGAAAGCAAACTCAGAAGTTGACCACAACTATTGGAATCAATGTTTTGAAGAACATTATTCAGAGGATGAAAATTTTGTGTATGATGTGCAGCATCAACATGAGAAGGATGTGCTTCAGCCATATTTGAAGAGAATGATGACTTCTTCTGCTTAGGCTTGAACCCTGGGGATATCCATGAAGCTTATAACACTTATCCACAGTGTGTCCATGGTATTGACAGTGAGTGCAAAAAGGACGTTCCTTCTTGAATCCTTTGCTTTGACCTTCAAGTTTGGCTGCAAAGGTCATGGTGCTGGTGGATTCAACAGCAGATCCATGAGGTAAAATTTGACGTTGGTTTTCTTCTTGCATCACCAACGAAAAGACTTTGTTGATCGGAGGAAGAGGATCATTGAGAAGAATCTGACCTCGGATCTGAGCAAAAGAGTCATTCAATCCCATGAGAAAAGCCATTGCATATTCCATCTGGAAATATTCCATTAAGCGCTGAACACCACCACATGTGCAAGAACCACATGTACAGGAAGGACGAAATGTACTCAACTCTTCCCAGAGAGCTTTCAGGCGAGTGAAATACGCTCCAACAGCCTGCTGTTCTTGACTCAGGTTAGCCAAGTCTCGTCGGAGCATGAAGATCTTCGGTCCATTTCGTTGTTGAAAACGATCCTTAAGATCATTCCAGATCTCCGATGCCGAATCAGAAAAAAGAATACTAGCAGAAATTTCCTTGGAAACAGAGTTAAGAATCCAGGAAATTACCATATCATTGTTGCGAACCCAAGATCTGAGGAGAGCAGGATCAGTGCCATCAGGTTTGAGAAGAGTACCATCAACAAAACCTAACTTGTTCTTCACAGACAAACCAATGGTCATGGCGCGGCTCCAGGAGGAATAGTTGTCTCCGACGAGAGGCTGAGAAACCAAAACCAGACCTGGACTATCAGAGTGATGAAGAAAATAGGGGCTTGGAGAATCATCAGCACCGTGACCGTGAAGCGCCATGAAAAGCCAGATGAAAGCAACAGTATCTGTAGATCTGAAGGAAGAAAGAAAACAGAGCACGATATGGAGATCGGAGAAGAACACGACTTCCAGATCGGAGAAGATCACGATCTCTAGACCGGAGAAGAAAAGGATCCTTAGATCGGAGAAGAAAGAACAAATAAAATCAGATTGCGGAAAAAAAATGCTCTTGATACCATATTACATCCCATGAAAGGATGAATCAGTGAAGAAGAAACTTGCAAGAACCGGAAGAATGGAAAATCTGGATTTGTATATATGAAAAACTCAACTACAAATACAATCGGTGATTCAACCTATATAGACATCAGCAAAACCAGTAGAACTGAATCTAACAAACTCAATTGAACTAACTAAACACTAACAGAAACAGTAACTAACTAACTAAACAGTAACTAACTCAGAAGCTAAGTAAATCATGGTTAAGTGAACCATTGGTTAAGTAAACCATGGTTAAGTTAATAACAATAATACACACACATATAACATACAAAATGTATCTAAAAATCACCAGTTTCAGTCTTTGCATCGCAATGAAGGGTGTAGAATTTGTTGCCCTTGGAGTAAATCACGAATGGTATGTCCTTCAATATGGCACAGTCCTTTCCTTCTGTTGAGTTCATAGAATCGAAGATGTTGGAGAGCCTGCAGGCTGTATAGCAACGGACACTCAAATTTTGTGAAAATTTGCGTGTCGGACATGTGTCCGACACGTACACGTTCCGACACGCTCGGACACGCGTCCGACACCCGGTCAACATTTGGGGACACGCGGTCAACGCTCGGACACGTTTTTCCGACACGCATTCAACTTTTTCGGACACGCAGTCAACGCTCGGACACATGGTCAATGCTCGGACACATTTTTTTTTTATCTTAAATTTTTTTTATAAACATCTTAATTTTATTTTGCTAACTAAATATAAAAAAAAATAATTTATAAATTAATTTTTTTCTGTTATGAAATTTGACATGAAAAATAAAAAAAGTACGAAAAATATTTATATTTATATTTATGTTATGAAATTTAAATATTTGATTGGTTATATGACTTATTATGGACTCTTATATGTATTAAATATAAATTATATTATATATATTAAATTTTTTATTTAATATCAAAACTTGTCCCAACGTGTCCAAATATGACATTTTTTAAAATTAACGTGTCGGCGTATCATGTTGTGTCGTGTCCCGTGTCCCGTGTCCGTGTCCGTGCATCATAGCCTGCAGGTTTGTGATATCATGGGGGACCTCCACCATTTGAGGGCACGGCCCAATGGTTAGCTTTTGAAGAATAGGTAATGCTCCTGTATGAATTTTCAAGGTCTTCAAGGTTTGCATATTTTCTAGGCTTAAAACCTTCAACTTTTTGAACCACCCGTCTCCAAAACACAACTCAACACCTTCAAATGCACTGTAAAGCTTAAGCTCCTTTAACTCTGTCAAATCTTTAAGCATTGGTAGTGGATCTTCTGTTAGTCCTGACCAATTCAAGATTAACCTTACCAGAACATGAAGTTTTGGAATCCAAAGAGGCACTGTTTCCAATCGGCCATACAAATATATACGTTTAAGATGTTGGCGAGGAGGATTAACCAATGAATGCAGGTCAAGAATCTCATTCTCTTCTGCTGCTACAATGCTCGGTGCTTGAAGATGCATCATGCCCTCAATTGCACTACATAATGGTTTTCCATTGTGTCTTCTTAGCTTGATAATGCCAAATTCCCTCAACTGCTTCAAATTTTTCACTTCCTTGATTAGGTCATCCTCATTATTCATATCAACCTTCAATAGTATCTGCAGGGCCTTTAGACGCCCAATCCCTTCCTTTATCACAACTCCTTGCATGGATGCTGTACTGAAATCGATTTCCTCGTTTCCAGAATAAGCAACAAGATGGTGCAGCTTGATGAGTTTGTTAACCTCTATAGGTAATTCACGCACTTGAGTATATTTCAGGTCCAGAGTTAGTAGGTTCTGAAGCTTGCCAATGAACTTTGGAGGACTCCAGTTGGCTGAAATTTGGGGTGCTTATGCAGGACTCCAGTTAGCTTGGTAGCAAGGTTGTAAAAATGTTTATCTTGAAGGAGACTCTACAGATGCATTGCAACTCTTTCAGAATTGTGAAGAAGGGCATCCATTATTACATTTAGTCCAGAAGATTAGAGAGCTCCTTAGTAGGCCTTGGGTGGTTAGAGTTCAACATGTTCTGAGAGAAGGAAATCAAGTAGCTGATTGGCTTGCAAAACAGGAAATTACTCATGCGAAGGATATGCAGATTTTTATTAACCCTCCTTTGGGATGTATTACCCTGATCCATACGGATCAGAGGGGAATTGCAATTCCCAGACCTGGTTAATTTGGTGCTTTTATTTTTTAATTTCTGATCTATTTCCAAAAAAAAATCAAATCAATAGTTATAAAATGACATTAAGAGTTTGCCCAATATATATATATATATATATATATATATATATGAGAGATTATATTTACAAATTTTTTGTTTACAAACTACTCTATGTCTGATCGGTAATACACTCTTGAGTAGAGTATTACTGGTCAGACATAGTGTAGTTTGTAAGTTTGTAAATAAAAAAGTTTATCAGTATAACCTACTCATATATATATATATATATTTATATTAACCGGTATTCAAAGCTACAATGAATCTAACTAATTTGGGATCGGGTTTGAGTCTCTCCACCCTCTCTAAGAGTTATTACTCTTAGGAATTCAATCCACTATTTTTTGGACACGTCAAATCCAAGAGTCTAATTAAGACGCTACTAGATTAACAACTATTGGATGGAAAATATATTTTTAATATATATATATATATATATTTGATAACTAAGTTTTGCTGTGTAAAAATGGAACATGTAAACTTTGTGTATATATAAAAAGGGTTTTATAAGCTTACCAAAAAAAAAAAAGTTTTATAAGAGTTATGTTGTAGGAAAAGTGATTGTATAATGTTATATAGATTCGTTTTGCGTGTTTTAATTTTTTTTTCTTTGCTTCAAAAGGTGTGGGCCCCATAAAATTTTGTGTGTAGGAAACTTTTTTGTGTCATGTTAAATGATGAATGCAAACCCCAGAAAGAAAATAGAAAAAAATTCAAATAATCCATTGTAATTTGCATTTGAATCACTTATCCCCCTATGCTTTATTCTTTTTCATTTATCCTCTTTGCTTTTTTCATCCAAGTCCCTTCTTAACAATGTTAAGAGTTTCTATTTATTATGACTATTCTAGCCTTCTTATCAAAATACACTGAAGTAGCTACCTTATGTCTTCTTCCCTAAACTTTGCAAGGATTTTTAAGCATTTTAAAATTTCTCTAGTGTTAGATATATTTGCGAAGTTCTTGTAACAAGGGAATAAATTTTCTTTTGATGTTTCTAAACACGCAAGTAAAATAAAAAAATATTATTTAAATTTCAAAAATAATTATGAAAAATTAACAAGATAAATAATGTTAATATATGATAGTGTGTCACTATAGCTAATAATTATTAGAATAATTTTTATTGGGTATGTATTTTATTCGTGAATAACTTTTGCTAAATATACCTTAACAAAACTTTTCCTTAAATATGACTATGAGAATTACTCATGAGAATTTATTCACAAATAAAATATATACTGAAAAAAAATTATTCTAACAAATTACTCATCAGAATTTATCAGTATAATTATAGTATCTATTGTGACACTCTATCTTATATTAATGTTATTTATCTGGTTAACTTTTTATAATTGTTTTTGAAATTTAAATAATATGTGTTATTGTACTTTCTTCTTAGAAACATGAAAAGAAAATTTATTTTCTTATTACAGTAACTTCACAACTTTTATTTCAAACAGGATAAATTTTATATGATAAAAAATCCTTGCAAAGTTTGAGAAATAAGATGACACAAGCTAGCCATAATGATGGAAAAAAGGATAAATTCTCCTGATTAAACAATAAATGTATTTTTATCTAAAGAATAAAATAGTCATAATAAATAGAAACTCTAACATTAATAAAGAGAGACTTGAATGGAAAAAAGTACACGGAGATAAATGACAAAAAATAAATCATAAGAGAATAAATGATTCAAAGGGTTATTTGAACTTTTCCTAGAAAATATTGTTTTAGTGATGTTACCCATCATTATAAAAAAGGGAAAAATATTTGTCCATAACTTTGTATCATTTTAGATCCTAACTATTGATTTCCATCAATCAACGGTTAAGATTAATTGAGTCAAACTTATTAGTTAATTAGTAATTCGCAATAAAATTCAATAAATCATAACCGTTGATTGACGGAAATCAACGGTTATGATCTAAAATGACATAAAGTTATATCCTCTAAAATGACAAACATTTTTTCCTTATAAAAAATATAAAATTATTAATATCACCTTCACATAACATTTGCAAATTTGGGTGGTATAATTTTTACATAATATAAGAACTTATGTGATAAATTGGTCAAGAGTTGCATCACTCCCACTTCTATTGGGTTGAATTGACTACATTAATAAGAGATATAGAGCACATGTTTGCAAGATTTGGAGAAGAAAAATTACCAATTCCGCCTGTGCCAACCAAAGCGATGACGGTGCGCCTGCTATCTTCATCATACAGCAAGCTTTTGAGTTTGGAAAGCGAAGAGAGAGTTGAAACAATATTCCCATATTCCATTGAGGGCCGTTTGCATGATTTGTTTTTTTCCAATTCATTTGGATATCTGTTTTAAAAAAAAAGTCACAAAAAATAGAGTCAAAAATCTACTTTTGTTTTAAGCTAAAAATTTTATTTTCTAAAAAAAAAAACAGAAATCAAAAACTAAATATTTTTATAAAATTATAAATAGATTCTACTTTTGTAAATAACACTTCTAAAATAAAGCAAGGACAAAAATTACTTTTTCTAGGCCTAAACAAACGACCTCTAATTCCTAAAAACCAAACTTATATATTAGGTCTCTATGTCTGATTACACTTTGTTAAGCATAAAAGAATTAAAATATCATTCACTATTCTCCAGTTTGCTAGTCTCCTCGTGACTCTCTCGGGCCTGGTTGATATTCTGTTTGCTACAGCTTACCTGTCGATATAAATAAACCTTATCCTCAAGGTTTGCTGAAATTTGTGGTCCAATAATGGGCTCTTCAGGCTGATCAACATGGTTATTGGAAAGGACACTCCTTATTCCTCCTTGCAGCACGTGATGGAGAGCTGGTGATGATGATGCACTAGTATCCGTTGGGATAGCTGATTTCTCACTTCCTCCTGATTGGCCAAAATAGTTGGTATCTTATCAACATCTTCTAAGGATATACTATTGGATATCTTAATTCTTAACAGCCGTGTCTTCCTCAAAATTCCCAAACGGTGCAGAGGTGTCCTTGGGAGTATGTTTACATTCTATTTAATTTTGAATAGATATTCTTTTTATGGAGTCTTGCTGATCTGTTATTAGATTTCAAGATAATCAGGTTTCTATTTTCATTTTCATGTTACCCCTTTATTTGCTAGGCAGCGTTGCATTAGTTTTCTATCTGAGATTATTAATAACGGCGTTGTTTTTCCCCCCAGTGGAGCTCCCACTTGAACATCAATGTAGAGATGAATTATTGGCCTTGTCTTCCTTGCAATCTTAGCTGTCAAGAACCCTTGCTGATCTTTATGCTCGTCATTTAAATGACTATAAGGAATTTTTTCACCGAGTATGTAGCAGTGAAGAACACAGAAGAGAGTTAGGGAGTGAGAGAAGGAAAACGAAGAGAGAGTTGAGACAATATTCCCATATCCGATAAGGGTCATTTGCATGATTTCTTTTTTCCAGTTCGGTTGGATGTCTGCTTTAAAAAAAACAGAAGTCACGAAAAATAGAGTAAAAAATATACTTTTTTTTAGAAGATAAATTTTTTTTTAAAAAAAAAAAAACAGAAATCAAAAGCTAAATATTTTTATAAAATTATAAATAACACTTCTAAAATAAAGAAAGGATAAAAATTACTTTTTGTAAACCAAAACAAATGACCTCTAATTCCCCAAAGCCAAACTTATAAAAGAATTAAAATATCATTTGTTCAATAACCATGAGAACCCACTATTCTCCGGTTTGCTAGCCTCCTCGTGACTCTCTTGGACCTGGTTGATATTCTGTCTGCTACAGTTGGAGCTGTTAAAATGGACCAGCACAGCCTGTTAGGCCCTGGCCCGCATGGGCTAGGGCTAAAAACCCGCAGGATCAAAAGGCCAGTAATGATAAAGGCCCATGTGGGTTTGAAGTCCTATGGTTTAGGGTTAAAAATATCATTTTGTTCTCCTCTGAGAAGGAAGCCAATCCCACGCTCTTTTATTCACCCTCTCTCTCTATCCCTCGCTGCAGATCGATCTGGTTGTGATGAACATGGCGAAGCACCCCAACATCGTTCAGCTCCTCTTTGTAGTAGATCGATCTGGTTGTGATAGCAGATACAGAGTCGCTCTTCGTAGAGTGTATATTTAATCCACAAATAAATATATCTATTTGTTGATTAAATATGTCTATTTGTGGATTAAACATGCCCTGTACGAAGACATGTATACATGAGGTGTCGTTGGGTTGGGATAGCTGATTTGTCTTCATCTTCTTCAGTGTGCGCTACGCGTTCCTTTCCATCTGAAGATCTAAGCCCCTTTTCATGTCATCTGCCTTCTGTTCACAATGGCCAAGGGGTGAAGACAGGGTGGGGCCTCTCTTCTTGATGGCGGCAAGTTGTGGATCTAAAAGGTCAGATCTTTGCTCTGTAAATCTGCTTTTCTTTTCATAAAGGCTTGACCTTTCCTCAAGTTTGAAAGATTTACTTGTGGAAGAATGTGTTCATGTTCAGGAATGCTTATAAAAAAATTAATTTAAGAATTAGTTTTTTCTTTTTTAATGGTGTTAAGCAAAAGTGTTTTTCTTTTGTTTGAAGTGTGAAAAAATATATAAATTCTAATATGAAATCAAATAACAGAAACAACATTAATTCAAGATAAACCCGTGGCAGTAGTTGGGGTTGAAGAAAAAACCACTCCCCGTTAGGGGGGGAGAGTAATATTTTGTACGCAGACAAGAAGCTGGTCCCCATTAAAATTTAATTTGAAATATTATAATTCAAGAGGAAATTGTAAAATCATGTGTGTAATGTAATGTGCTAAAATGAATTTTGACAAAACTGACATTATGTTAGGCAGCTAGAGTAAACCCATGGCAAAAGAGTCTTCCATTTGAGGTCCCAACAATAACAATGCGGGACAATCCACCACAGCAAGATGGATTAAGTTCATGGGTCCTTCAATTTATATGGTTCTCACTTTTCACTTAGTCTATTCTTAACTAAAATGACACTTTATATTCTTCACCCTTGAGGTCTCAACAATACCAATGTGAGATTTCCAACATATTCTGTTCAGCCGGAACTGACAAAGGTAAATTTTACTGAGAGAGTTCTTTCTAACAGGATTTCCTCAAATATAAAGCATATCCCTTACTGGAAGGATGGATGCATGTTGTAACAGCCCGTTGTACACCGGTATTGTTAACATTGATTATGATATTAAGCGCAGTTACAATCACAGTGATCAGGTTAATTAAATTACGGGCAAATTTTTCTTTTAACATATTCCTTTTCTTGCATAAACGCTTTTTCCGTAATCAATTAAAACCACACTATAATTGTAAATGCCATTTGCGGAATCATACACTTTCTAACATCATAAACCATTCTTTTTATTCATTTCATTTAAACTTACCATCTTACTCTCATCTTTTACCAAGTTGTAGTCCTTTACGTTGTCTACGCGTGGTTTCAAACCACGTATCATTTGGAGTTCTACCCAACAAGTTATGCCCCTTTCTTTAAGTCAAGAAAAACCTGAATTTTAAAAAAATGCACTGTGGTAATCGATTACCAGTGGGTGGTAATCGATTACCACCTGTCAAAAATGAGGCAGTAGCCAAATTTTGACCTCCTCTGTTCTGGTAATCGATTACCAACCTTGGGTAATCGATTACCTCACATGGTAATCGATTACCAAGCCTTAGTAATCGATTACCAGTGAAGACAGTAGCCAATTTTCGTCCCCTGTTGCATGGTAATCGATTACCATGCTTGGGTAATCGATTACTATGCAGCAAAATGACAGATTACAGCTGTTTTGAGCCCCAAAAAGGGTGTGTAATCCATCCCTAACCCCTTGGTACTCCACATAACACATAATCATGTCCTAATGTTGGCTCTAGGCCCTTCCATCATGCATTTTCCTTGAATTAAACATCATTTACATCATCCTCAAAATAATGGCCATTTACATGCAAATATGGACCATTTTTACAACATAACTCATCAAGACTTCCAGGCTATGAATGTGGCAATGGACAAGTCCCATGCTCACTCAAAATATACAGTTATCCAAGCCATGAATAATAAAACATAAACAAGACTTAGCATATGACCATGAACACTAACAAAAGCATGGAAAATGACATCATGCAATATGTTCATGACCTAAGTCTCATAATACTAATGGTATGCTATGTGCACTCCATAAACTCCTCCAAAAAGTCATGCAATCCAATGCACCGCATGCCAATCCAACGTCCACTATACGGGCTTCTTGCCCGAAGCTCCTCCCGGCTCATAGTGACCTGAAATGTGGTCCCCCAAACACGGGGTGAGATATACGGATATATCTCAGTAAACCAATGGAGCTAGAGGCTCTCTCCACTCCATGGCTCACTAAAATGTATCAAAATGACATAATATGGCATGCAAGTAAAACAATATCACCATCCTCCTGGAGACACCCAAGAACATCCACTCATGGATTCGTGTTCAAGGACTCCATCATATAACTCCCGAGACAGTCCTGGCGCCTCTCCCATGGTTGAGAAGACTCCATGGCAATACCCAACCGGAACTCCTCATGAGCCCTATCCGGCGGACGTCCCACGTTTGGATCATCCTGGCGCCGCTCCCAGAGTCGACTCCACGGCAATACCCGACTGGCATTCTCACAAGGATGAATCCAGCGGATGACCAAACTCCACTTGTCAACTGATCAGTGACCACACAATTTCACACAATACAAGCAATATGCATACAAGCACACAAACACATCATGTCATCACTACATCATCCAACCACTACCTTCCTCTAGGTGTGGTGGAGCTCACTAGGGATTAAACCCAAGTTCCAAGAGTTTACCTTAACACGAGCAACACCGTTCCAAACGTATGCTCCAAATCAACTTTTCTCAAATCCAACCGTGTGAGGCACCCTACAACAATCATCAAATCCCAATTTACTCAAAAACTCATTTTTCATCAAAATTCCTCAAATTTTGCCTAAGTTATAAATCCATATTTTTCACCAAAAATTAACATAGCATTTCTAGCTTACAAACATGATTCTAAGGCCTTTTCATCTAATAGCATTTTTGCATTTGGGCTCTCTATCATCACACATCTAAAATCAAAGCTTTGAACACATATTCATAGATCTATGGAATCAACTATAAAGAGACCACAAATATACTTACAATGAGTAGTATGATCACCACCAAGGCTTCACTAAACCATTTGAAGCTCAAAACTCCAAGAAATCTCCAAGAACACTAATGGGTCGAATCTGAGTTTGCCAAAAACGTGGCCAAAGAGGTGGATTCAAGGCTTCTAGATGCTACCAATGGCTTTGGAAGGTTGTTTACGATAGATTTCAACACCAAAACCAAGCGATTCGGTGGAGAAACGAAGAAATGGGAAGAAAATGGAGAAATGGTGAAAATGGCTCCTTTGCTCACTGTTGGTGCGCACGGGAAGTGAGGGAAGAAAGAAGGAAAAGAAGAAGAAAAGGGAGGTGGCCCAAGTGACTTCGGTCACACGGGTCCCACACGCGATCTAACTTTAACTCCGATAAAATTTCCGATCACAAATCCTTAATCTAAATATTTTTCCAGTCCATAACATATTTTTCTTTCTCCAAAATAATGATAAAATTTTCACACCTATCGGTACACTCACAACCCAGTATTTTAACACTTAAAAATCACTATTCATCGATTTTTCTCAAATTTGCCTATTTACTCAATTTCTCGCCCTGATTCCATTTCCAACCTTACTTTTGTCATTTGAAATCTCTAACTCAATATTTAAGCCTCATAACACACGGTTGGCAAATTACAATTTTGCCCTTTTTGCCCCTTTTGGCCATAATACTTGGATTTTCACTAATCCATCAACTTTCATTTCTCAATATATCATTAAAATACACATTTAAATATTTGAGGTGTTATATTCACCCCACCTTTTTGAAATTTTGTCCGCAAAATTAAATCATACCTGCTCACTAACTCAGGATACAGCCGGAGAATCTCGTCCTCCCGCTCCCAAGTAGCCTCCTCAGGTGTGCGGCCTTCCCACTGAATCTTCAGCATGGGAATCACTTTACTCCTCAATCGCTTTTCACTGCGATCCAAAACTGCAATAGGTCCGATGGGAGTCTTCAAGTTCTCCCTGATTTCAATATTATCCGGCATCACCACATGTGATTCATCCGGAACATAACGTCGCAACTGCGACACATGAAAAACATCATGTAGATTAGACAACTGCGGGGGTAAGGCAAGCTGATAGGCCACCAGTCCTACTCTTTTCATAATCTGATATGGCCCAATGAAACGTGGACTCAGCTTCCTCACACCCAACGCGCGGCCAACACCTGTGACCGGCGACAAACGTACAAAAACATGGTCACCTTCCTCAAATTCCAGCGGTCTATGCTTATTGTCATAATAGCTTTTCTGCCGATTCTGTGCCTGTTTCAATTTCTCTTTGATCATTTCAATTTGCACTGTCGTTTCCTGCACAAAATCCGGACCAAATCTTTCTTTATCGCCAACCTCAGTCCAACAAGTGGGCGTACGACACCTCCTGCCATACAAAACCTCATATGGTGCCATACCCAGACTGGAATGAAAACTGTTATTATAAGAAAACTCCACCAGTGGCAAGTACCTATCCCAGGCATTACCCTGTTCCAGTGTGCAAGCTCTCAACATATCCTCAAGTGTCTGTATGGTCCTCTCAGTCTGACCATCAGTCTGCGGGTGATAAGCAGTGCTCAGCCGGAGCTGAGTGCCAAAAGCCTGCTGCAAAGCTCCCCAAAATCGTGAAGTAAACTTCGGGTCCCGATCACTAACAATGCTAATCGGTATCCCATGGAGCCTAACAATCTCCTTGACATAAAGTGTAGCCAACTTCTCTGTGGTGTAATCTACTCGCACCGGTAGAAAATGTGCAGACTTCGTAAGTCGGTCCACAATAACCCAAATTGAATCATAACCAGCTTGAGTTCTCGGTAATCCAACAACAAAATCCATTGAAATACTCTCCCATTTCCATTCAGGTATATCCAGCGGCTGAAGTAATCCAGCAGGTTTCTGATGCTCTATTTTCACTTTTTGACACACCAAGCACTTAGATACGTACTCGGCAACATCCCTTTTCATACCAGGCCACCAGAACTTAACTTTCAAATCTTGATACATCTTCGTGGCACCTGGGTGGATAGAATATTGACCCTTATGGGCCTCAGTCATAACTTCCTCTACAAGTTCCTTGGGCACAACAATCCTGCCCTGATATAATAAAAGTCCTTGTTCATTAACAGATATGCCACTCTGGCCTTTCAAATACTTTATACTTTCATTTCGAATCTGAGTCTCTTTAATCTTCTCGTGCAGCTCGTTCTCAATTCGAGTCAACTCCATATCACACATTCTTCCTGCAAAGAAATCCGTTATTTTCATATCACGGAATTGCTCAATCACTTCATTGTCCCACATCATCATATGAGATAAGTTCACAGACTTCCTACTCAATGCATCGGCCACAACATTAGCCTTTCCCGGGTGGTATTTCAACTCAAAATCATAATCTTTCAAGAATTCAACCCATCTACGCTGCCTCATATTCAGCTCCTTCTGATCAAATAAATATTTCAAGCTTTTATGGTCGCTAAACACAGCAAACTTCATTCCATACAGAAAATGCCTCCAAATTTTCAAGGCAAACACAATAGCAGCCAATTCCAAGTCGTGCGTCGGATAATTTTCTTCATGTGGCCTCAACTGCCTAGACGCATAAGCAATCACTTTTCCTTCCTGCATTAGCACGCTCCCTAAACCTTTCTTAGAAGCGTCACAATATAATACAAACTCACCCTCCGGATCAGGTAAAGTCAACACCGGAGCAGTAGTCAATTTCTCTTTAAGTAGCAGAAAACAGTCCTCACATTCCTGGGTCCACACAAAAGGAGTATCCTTTCGTGTCAATCGAGTCAACGGTAGAACCATTGCAGAAAATCCCTGAATAAATCGGCGATAATAGCCAGCAAGCCCCAGAAAACTTCTAATTTCAGTCACAGTCTTTGGTCTTTCCCAGTCACTCACCGCTTCAATCTTGCTTGGATCCACTGCGACACCACTTGCAGAAATAACATGGCCTAAAAATTGCACCTCAGACAACCAGAATTCACACTTAGACGGTTTAGCATACAGTTTCTTGTCTTTCAACACCTGCAACACAGTCCTCAAATGGTCGATGTGTTCCTCCTTACTCTTAGAGTAGATCAAAATGTCATCAATAAACACAATTACAAACTGGTCCAAATACGGTTTGAAAATGCGGTTCATATAGTCCATGAACACCGCCGGGGCATTAGTAAGCCCGAAAGGAATCACTTGATATTCAAAATGTCCATATCTGGATCGGAAAGCTGTTTTTGGTACATCCTCCGGTTTAATCCGAATCTGGTGATATCCGGACCGGAGATCAATCTTTGAAAATACACAGGCACCCCTCAACTGGTCTAATAAATCATCAATACGCGGTAATGGGTACCGGTTCTTAATAGTCACTTTATTCAGCTGTCGGTAGTCAGTGCACAATCTCATGCTACCATCCTTTTTCTTTACAAATATAACCGGTGCTCCCCACGGAGACACGCTCGGCCTGATAAAATTCTTCGCAGACAGTTCTTCAATATGTTTCTTCAATTCAGCCAACTCAAGTGGCGACATCCGGTATGGAGCCAAGGAGATCGGCCCCACACCAGGCAATAAATCAATCGAGAATTCAATCTCTCTCTCTGGTGGGAATTCCGGTATCTCATCCGGAAATACATCTTCAAACTCATTAACAACTGGAATAGTAGAAATCTCCTCCTTTTTATCACCCACCAATCCGCCCAACAAAACATAACCCAAATCTCCAGCCTTCAAGGCTTTCACAGTTTGACTTACAGACAAATACAGAGACGGACAAACAGGAGGCCTCTCGTGAGATAACAACAACCTCTTCCCGCAGCAATCAATCATTGCGCAGTTCCGAGACAACCAATCCATCCCCAAAATCAAATTGACAGAGGCCAGGGGTAAGATAATTAAATCAATGGTGTAACCCCTGCCTAAATAAGAGAACTTTACATCTTCACAAATCCAAGACGACTCACTAACCTCGCCTGTAGCAGTAGTAATACGCATCGGAGGAACCATCCGTGTTACCTTTAAGTCCAGCGCCTTAGCCACATAGTCCGCCACAAATGAATGTGTCGCTCCCGAATCAAACAACACAGATAAATCAACATTAGAGAGAAAAATTATACCTTTAACCAAATTCGGAGCCTTCTCAGTACGTTGCGCATTTGTAGTATAAACTCGTCCCACAGTAGGAACAACAGCAATAGGAGCAGCAGTAGTAGTAGTAGTTGGCGGCAAGGCCTGCAGATTCGCAGCCTGCCCCGAAGAAGATGTACAATTTCTAGCAAAGTGGCCACTCTGACCACATCTAAAACAATTCGACGTACCAGCACCACATACACCTCTGTGGTATTTCCCACACTTCCCACATTGTGGGGTAAAATATCTGTTCGAAGCACCACCACCATCATTATTTCCACCCCTCTTGAACTGACCAGGAGGCTGCCTTACATGCAACCCCCTACCTCTATTGTTATTATTGAAACCTCCTCTGTTATTATTAAATCCTCCCCTGTTAGTATTACCAGAAGGACCAGGTGTCCTCTTAACATCTTGCTCTTTTCCCGAATCAGATTTCGGATACCTCCCATAAACAGTCTCGACCCTTTTGCACTGGGTCACCAAATCAGCAAAGTTTCTCACTGCGGTATTTGACATCCTCTTAGCAATCTTCTCACTCAGCCCTCTTTGAAATTTAGCTGACAAGAACTCGGGAGTAGGTAAAGTACCTCCATAATTAGCAAACTTGACAAGTTCATTGAATTTTGCCACATAGGCATCCACAGTCATAACTCCCTGTACCAGTTTATCAAATTCACCTTGCTTTGCCTCCCGAACATCGCGGGGAAAATATTCTTCATGAAATAATCCTTCAAACAAGGCCCAAGTAAGAACCTCACCCTGAATAATAAATGGGCGAGACACATTGTCCCACCACTCCTGGGCATCACCCTCCAGCATATAAACAGAATATAACAACTTCTGCGGATCTTGGCACCTCATAACCTGAAAAATCTTGTCCATACCCCTCAACCAAGCAGTGACCTCCTTTGGGTCCCTTGACCCCATAAATGCGGGTGGCTTATGTTTCCTAAAAGATATGAGCCTACGCTCATCGTCAGCATTGTCAAGCACCTGTCCAGCAGCCCCAGTAGATTGGGCAACAGATGACGGATCAGGAACATAACTAGGATCCGTAGTAGTATGATGACTAGCCTCACCAGTGTGGTGACTAGCCCCACTCTCCCCCTGTTGGGGAGTAACAGATGGCGTCGGTGTAGGAGTCACCGTAGCCGTATGCGGAGGTGTATCCTCCCTCCTAGGACGACCTCTATCCGCCCTCAACTCAGCCATAAAGGCCTGCATCATATCCTGATTAGCTTTCATCAGGTTCTCAGTCATATTTCGATTTGCAGCCGTTTCCGCCTGCAGAGCATTCAGTGCTGCAGTGACCGGATCCGGTGGCAAAGGACCTGCACCCCGTGCCCCACGGCGACCTCGTGCCCTACTCATGATATCTGTACATGTAACACAAAGGAATGAGTTGATCAGACCCACACTGAGGAATCACATATACATTAATCATAAATAGTTCACAGATAGCTATGACACACAAGATACAACATACCCAACAATCAGAGTTCCCTAAACAAAACTGCTCTGATACCATAAAATGTAACAGCCCGTTGTACACCGGTATTGTTAACATTGATTATGATATTAAGCGCAGTTACAATCACAGTGATCAGGTTAATTAAATTACGGGCAAATTTTTCTTTTAACATATTCCTTTTCTTGCATAAACGCTTTTTCCGTAATCAATTAAAACCACACTATAATTGTAAATGCCATTTGCGGAATCATACACTTTCTAACATCATAAACCATTCTTTTTATTCATTTCATTTAAACTTACCATCTTACTCTCATCTTTTACCAAGTTGTAGTCCTTTACGTTGTCTACGCGTGGTTTCAAACCACGTATCATTTGGAGTTCTACCCAACAAGTTATGCCCCTTTCTTTAAGTCAAGAAAAACCTGAATTTTAAAAAAATGCACTGTGGTAATCGATTACCAGTGGGTGGTAATCGATTACCACCTGTCAAAAATGAGGCAGTAGCCAAATTTTGACCTCCTCTGTTCTGGTAATCGATTACCAACCTTGGGTAATCGATTACCTCACATGGTAATCGATTACCAAGCCTTAGTAATCGATTACCAGTGAAGACAGTAGCCAATTTTCGTCCCCTGTTGCATGGTAATCGATTACCATGCTTGGGTAATCGATTACTATGCAGCAAAATGACAGATTACAGCTGTTTTGAGCCCCAAAAAGGGTGTGTAATCCATCCCTAACCCCTTGGTACTCCACATAACACATAATCATGTCCTAATGTTGGCTCTAGGCCCTTCCATCATGCATTTTCCTTGAATTAAACATCATTTACATCATCCTCAAAATAATGGCCATTTACATGCAAATATGGACCATTTTTACAACATAACTCATCAAGACTTCCAGGCTATGAATGTGGCAATGGACAAGTCCCATGCTCACTCAAAATATACAGTTATCCAAGCCATGAATAATAAAACATAAACAAGACTTAGCATATGACCATGAACACTAACAAAAGCATGGAAAATGACATCATGCAATATGTTCATGACCTAAGTCTCATAATACTAATGGTATGCTATGTGCACTCCATAAACTCCTCCAAAAAGTCATGCAATCCAATGCACCGCATGCCAATCCAACGTCCACTATACGGGCTTCTTGCCCGAAGCTCCTCCCGGCTCATAGTGACCTGAAATGTGGTCCCCCAAACACGGGGTGAGATATACGGATATATCTCAGTAAACCAATGGAGCTAGAGGCTCTCTCCACTCCATGGCTCACTAAAATGTATCAAAATGACATAATATGGCATGCAAGTAAAACAATATCACCATCCTCCTGGAGACACCCAAGAACATCCACTCATGGATTCGTGTTCAAGGACTCCATCATATAACTCCCGAGACAGTCCTGGCGCCTCTCCCATGGTTGAGAAGACTCCATGGCAATACCCAACCGGAACTCCTCATGAGCCCTATCCGGCGGACGTCCCACGTTTGGATCATCCTGGCGCCGCTCCCAGAGTCGACTCCACGGCAATACCCGACTGGCATTCTCACAAGGATGAATCCAGCGGATGACCAAACTCCACTTGTCAACTGATCAGTGACCACACAATTTCACACAATACAAGCAATATGCATACAAGCACACAAACACATCATGTCATCACTACATCATCCAACCACTACCTTCCTCTAGGTGTGGTGGAGCTCACTAGGGATTAAACCCAAGTTCCAAGAGTTTACCTTAACACGAGCAACACCGTTCCAAACGTATGCTCCAAATCAACTTTTCTCAAATCCAACCGTGTGAGGCACCCTACAACAATCATCAAATCCCAATTTACTCAAAAACTCATTTTTCATCAAAATTCCTCAAATTTTGCCTAAGTTATAAATCCATATTTTTCACCAAAAATTAACATAGCATTTCTAGCTTACAAACATGATTCTAAGGCCTTTTCATCTAATAGCATTTTTGCATTTGGGCTCTCTATCATCACACATCTAAAATCAAAGCTTTGAACACATATTCATAGATCTATGGAATCAACTATAAAGAGACCACAAATATACTTACAATGAGTAGTATGATCACCACCAAGGCTTCACTAAACCATTTGAAGCTCAAAACTCCAAGAAATCTCCAAGAACACTAATGGGTCGAATCTGAGTTTGCCAAAAACGTGGCCAAAGAGGTGGATTCAAGGCTTCTAGATGCTACCAATGGCTTTGGAAGGTTGTTTACGATAGATTTCAACACCAAAACCAAGCGATTCGGTGGAGAAACGAAGAAATGGGAAGAAAATGGAGAAATGGTGAAAATGGCTCCTTTGCTCACTGTTGGTGCGCACGGGAAGTGAGGGAAGAAAGAAGGAAAAGAAGAAGAAAAGGGAGGTGGCCCAAGTGACTTCGGTCACACGGGTCCCACACGCGATCTAACTTTAACTCCGATAAAATTTCCGATCACAAATCCTTAATCTAAATATTTTTCCAGTCCATAACATATTTTTCTTTCTCCAAAATAATGATAAAATTTTCACACCTATCGGTACACTCACAACCCAGTATTTTAACACTTAAAAATCACTATTCATCGATTTTTCTCAAATTTGCCTATTTACTCAATTTCTCGCCCTGATTCCATTTCCAACCTTACTTTTGTCATTTGAAATCTCTAACTCAATATTTAAGCCTCATAACACACGGTTGGCAAATTACAATTTTGCCCTTTTTGCCCCTTTTGGCCATAATACTTGGATTTTCACTAATCCATCAACTTTCATTTCTCAATATATCATTAAAATACACATTTAAATATTTGAGGTGTTATACATGTCATTTCTCTCCCAACGGTAAGCCCGCTTGTGTAAGCAATCCCAACCAAGGCATGTCATCAACAATGGATAAAAGAAGTCTTTTCCTTATTTCTTTTTGCTGCTGAGGTGAAGTTGCTAAACTTTCAACTAGATCATACAAATTATAAGACAATTTTGATGTAATATTGTTGGAGAACTTCGTGAAGCTCAACCAAGGCTACTTCCAACTAATATTGCAAGCGATGGTTCCATAATGGAATCGGTATTTTTATTTTTTCGCTTAAAATGTGGAAGATTAATGTTACTTTATTCAATGGTTGATTTTCATATGCTAAATTGTTGGATAAATAATGGATTGCTTGTGGAAGATTTAAAGGATCCAGATGTGCATCGTCGGCACCTTTCTCATCTATTCGGTCTATTCCCAGTGGCGAGGGCATACAATTACTTCTAAGGAAACTCCAGCCCTTTTTTGAAGCAGCTGAGAAAAGCCTTTTATAAACGAGGTTTGCATAAGCTGAATAATTAGATTACTTACTTTTGTCTTGCTGGAATTCTGGATAGAGTTATCTTTTCTTTATTTGATTTCTGATAAACCGCATAGTTCAGTATTGTTCTTTATACCTTTTTGTAAAATGGATATCTTGTAGTGAGAGTCCTGATACCAAGTAACAGAGTCTAAAAAATTTACAACCAACAGGAGTTTAAATTTGGGGGGAAAAGGTCATGGATGTTATAGAACCCTAAAAGACAATGCAGAAAGGAGAATATCTTTAATAAGAAAGAAATCAATCATTGTAAATTCAGCCCCATTAACACTCCTAAAGGTTACTGATTTTGAACATATGTAGCCAAGTTTTGTATCTATGTATTGAAGAAACTGTACATATGTAGCCCCATTATCACTCCTAAAGGTTACTGATTTTGAACATATGTAGCCAAGTTTTTTATCTATGTATTGAAGAAACTGTGTAAGTTTCTTTTGCTTAGCGAAATGTTGTTGTCAACTTTAGAAATTCCTCCATCAGTGATGCTGAGTCAGGAACGTTCTCAAAATAACTTGCAGGAATTTCTCCAGCAGTCAATAATGCTACCTGATGAAACTGTTGTAGAAAGGCCGTGCACTTCTGATTAGATCTATGTTTAAAAGTGAAGTGCTGCATACTGCCAAATTGAATGAAAACCAGAATACCTTGGGTTGCAAGTATCTTTCTCGCACATTTTGGAAAGGATTTTCTTTGATAGTCGAGTGCACCGCATGTATGGCAAGGACACATTCCTTCAGGTGACATGGCTCATAATTGGTTTGGCTTTTTAACGCTATGTTCTGCTTAACAAGAAAAAGATGAGGTTACGACTAAAAGGCAACGCCAATGCACATGATTTATGCATTCTTTTATCTTGAAACCTGCAGTTGAAAATATAATTGCTGTATTTCGTACCCAAGGATGCTTGTTTGGTTCGATTATGAACGATAAAAATAAAGCCGATGCTACTGCCATTGATGGTAAAAACTTTATGCACTCATATTCTGATAGGAATAGGTCCATAAGATAAGAAACCAACGATTCCAATTTTAGCTTGCTTTGCTGTGACAACAGCATAATCATTAAAAACGGAAGAATCAGGGGACAGACACTTAGTTAACGAGGGGGAATGTTACAGTACAAGTACATATGCGTAGAATACCTGGTAATGTATGTAACCAACCTTGATAATAATTCTGCCATACAGTAACGTTAGGTAATAGAATTAGAAATAATCAAACCAACTAAAAAGGAATTAGAGCGAATCAAGATTGTGGATAATGAGAAACATTTTAGTTTCTTGAAGGCTGGACCATTACTTTGCTATATGAGGAAAGGAGTTGTCTCTTAACACCGACGAATATGTTGTTTGGATATCACTTCATCATAGCTATCTTCAATTATTGCTTCCTCTTTGTCTTCATTTTTGAGGCAACGTGGACACTTTTTCAAATGACTTTCGTAGATACCAAGACTAGTACATATGACTATCTTCTTCTATATTCATACTTGCCATTAACCTTTCTAATTTACCAATTGTTTCTTCTAAATTCATATTTTCTTTGTGATTCTTCCGTTTTTAATGATTATGTTGCTGTCACAGCAAAGCAAGTTAAAATTGGAATCGTTGGTTTCTTATCTTATGGACCTATGCCTATCAGAATATGAGTGCATTAAGTTCTTAACATCAATGGCAGCAGCATCGGCTTTATTTTTATCCAGGTTCATAATCGAACCAAACAAGCATCCTTGGGTACGAAATACAGCAATATATTTTCAACTACAGGTTTCAAGATAAAAGAACGCATAAATCATGTGCATTGGCGTTGCCTCGAGCAAAAATTGCAATCTGAAGAGTTGAATTCTCATGTTTTTTTGGCGTGTCAACAGCATCAACATGTAGAGAAGAAGTACTATGTTAATTACCTTATTTCCCAACAGAAAGGGTGCTGCTGTAATTTTCAATGTACATATTTAGACTCCCCATCGATCTGTTGGTTGTAATCGTAGGCAGTACACAAAATGACATTGCTTCTGGTTGAGCATATTGATTTTCATGTACTTCACCGATCGTAGGTATCATATTGTTAATTCCATCCACCAACTCATTGTTTACTTTTTACTTCCCCTCACAACCAAGTTTTCCAACTAAACTATGGACTTTCATTTATGGTGACAGTACACAAAATTGCAATGGAGAAACAAATCCAGCAAACAAATTTGGTCTGAAATGTTTTAACTTTTTGTCAAGCAACATAGGTTTTCTATTTTCCCTACCTACCTTTACTGGGAGTTTAAATATAATCCTGCTAACAAATAGACCCTCAAGGGCTGGGTTGAAATATTACTCGGAATACATTTGTTGTTTGGATGTTGTTTTAGGACTTCAATGTTTAAATCCCAATTTGTTTAATACTATTTTACCTGAGTTATAATTGTTCTGTTATGGCCAAGCATGAACAATTTACATAGGCGTAATCTACACCAGAACTCGCATTAAGGACATATAAAGTTATTTTTTTGTGAATATATGATAAAAAAAAGTTTTCTACAACACTATTTTACCCTATCGTCCCAGGTCATGGAGTACTCTTTTGCTTTTCTTTTCTTCTTTACGTGGAGATGAGTAAAATTAAGCCGTTTTAAATCTAAGTTGTTTATAAATTAACATTAGGTTGGGAAGATGGGAATTTTTGCAATATAATGTTTTGTGTTTTTAGAATATTATTATCATAGGACATACAAACCTAGATGGAGAAGGGCAATCACTCATTCTTTAAGACCAAAGAATCGGGCAGTAAAGTATTTTTATTCTTCCACCTAATGTATTTTCTACTTTTCCTTCTTCTCGAGTTTGACAATATAATTTTTCTACAGTTTGACTTTCTTCCTTGTTGTTTGGGGATATGATTCATTAGAAATTCCG
Organism: Gastrolobium villosum; assembly: GCA_032173675.1. Classification (NCBI taxonomy): domain Eukaryota; kingdom Viridiplantae; phylum Streptophyta; class Magnoliopsida; order Fabales; family Fabaceae; genus Gastrolobium; species Gastrolobium villosum. Next base: position 4,757 of record JAVKPL010007116.1, on the reverse strand, counting down.
ATCATTGATACAGAAAAACTTTGTACCCTCCTACTCATCGGGGCCTGGCTCTTGCCCCGTCGGGCGGGTATAGGTCGCGCGCTTTAGTGCCATCCATTTTCGGGGCTAGTTGATTCGGCGGGTGAGTTGTTACACACTCCTTAGCGGATTTTGACTTCCATGACCACCATCCTGCTGTCTTAATCGACTAACACCCTTTGTGGGGTCTAGGTTAGCGCGTAGTTGGGCACCGTAGCCCGGCTTCCAGTTCATCCCGTATCGCCAGTTCTGAAAACAATGAGGAAATAGTTTTTTATATGGAGAAAATAGTGGGGAGCCTAGTGCACCTGGATAAAAATAAAGCCGTGCCATTGATGGTAAGAACTTAATGCACTCATATTCTTATAGGCATAGGTCCATGTGATAAGAAACCAACGAGGGGTGGCTACACAGCCATAGAAGAAGAGTCTAGCTGAAAAGAATAGACAACTGACGTAACAATGAAAGTCCTACAAACAATAATCAGCAAAAACCAAAGTCCTACAAACAATTAACGGTTGTTATTTATTGTGAATTAATGATTAATTAATAAATTTAATTTCCAATAAATGATAACCATTAATTGAGGAAATTAACGGTTAGAATTTAGTGTCAAATTTCAAAGTTTGACACCCGTGTCAAAGAATCCTGCCTCATATATATATATATATATATATATATATATATATATATATATATATATATATATGGGGAAGGATATTGTGACAACCAAGTTATGTTATTACCAAGTGACTACCAATCAATCTTACCGTTAGATCAATTATCTTGATCCAACGGTTATATTTATTTCTATCTTTGTATGGTCATGATTTCCCAAATTTAATTCTTTATATTTATTTTCACCTTTATATGGTTATGATTTCCCATATTTAATGTTTTTACTTTGAATTTTTCCAATTGTATTGAGTGATGGCAGATGCCAATATATACACGGTATTTTTGTAACAGCTAAGAAACTTAAATACGTAACTGTTGTAACAGCAAAACATTACTTTTGTAACAATTAAGAAACTTAAAAAACGTAACTGTTGTGACGGCTAAGAATATTATTTTGTATAAGTCCAATTCATAATTTAGTCTTTTATATTTATTTTATTGTTTCTTGTAACAATTTTTTTTCATGGATCATTTTTATTTCTTATTTTGCTTGTAAATATAAGGATTTAATTTTCTTGATTATAGGTTACAATGGCAATGGCATATATTTAATATATATTTTTAAGTATATATTTAATATATTTAAATTATTATAATGTTTCACCAAAAAAAAATATTATAATGTACACGATTAACTTTAAAACAATTTTTTTAGAATAAATGCATAGAGAATATAGTATAATTTAGTTTTTAATATTTTTCTGTGTATAAACCAAGGGTTTTATAAGAGTTATGTTATAGAAAAAATGATTGTGTTATGTTATAGAGATTCATTTTGCGTGCCGAAATTTTTTTATTTATTTTTTACTTCAAAACTTGCACGTCCCACAAAAAGGTATGTGTGTAGGAAAGTTGTTGTGCTCATGTTAAATGATAGATGTAAATCCCATAAACCAAATATCGAACCTAACTTGAAATGGTCAAACTAGTTTATTTTAAAACATTGTTATGAAATATTTTATTAATTTCTTAACAAATCAAATATAATTGGTGGCAATTACTACTTAAAATGGAAATAAAAAAAATAAAAAATAAAAAGAAAAGAAAACCCGATCCGTGTGATTCCAATCGTGACATCATGACATGCTATGATGCACGGACACGGACACGGACACGGACACGTGACATGGGACATGACACGACACGACACACCGACACGTTAATTCTAAAAAATGTCATATTTGGAAACGTTGGGACACGTTTTGATATTAAATAAAATCTTTAATATATATAATATAATTTATATTTAATACATATAAGAGTCCATGATAAGTCATATAACTAATCAAATATTTATATTTCATAACATAAATAAAAATAAAAATAATTTTTTGTACTTTGATAATTTTTCATATCATATTTCACAACAGAAAAAAATTAATTTATAATTTTTTATTTAATTAATAAAATAAAATTAAGATTTAAAAAAAAAAACGTGTCCCAGCGTGTCCGAAACGTGTCCGAACGTTGATCGCGTGTCAGAAAAGGTTGACTGCGTGTCTGAAAAACGTGTCGAAACGTGTCGAAGAGTTGACCGCGTGTCCCCAAATATTGACCGTGTGTCGGACGCGTGTCTGAGCGTGTCCATGTCGGACACGTGTCCGACACGTAAAATTTGAATGGCGTGTCCGTGTCACTTAGATGACATGTCTCAATTTTGTAAAAAGTAAACTTTAAAGAATCAATTGAATGTGTGCATCTTTGTACAACAATGAATTTTGTTTCTATAACATGGATAAATAAATAAATCTCTTTTTTTATGAATCAGTAATTAGAAGAGCTATTTAAGATATTTGAGATCCAATTACAAAAAAAGAAAAAGAAAAAGAAAAAGAAGAAGAAGATATTTGAGATGCAATAGGAGTCAACGCACTCTACTTTGTTCTTATAACCATTCAGCAGTTTCAACAACTCGCTAGCACTCTTCCTTGCTATCTCATCACAACCAACTTGCAACACAACCAAGAGTTTCTGAAAAGCCCCAACTTAAAGTGCCTCAATCAGAACCCCTTCCTCCCTATTGTAACAAATAATCTTCCAAATAATAGAGACATCAAAAACTTGAAACTAATTGGGACACACTCAAAATCTTGTTGTTTATTTGGTAGTTTTTTTTTTTTTTTTACGTATCTTCTCTTGAAACAAGACCAAATAGATTTTTATAAAAATTCTTATAGTAAAAGAATTTTTTTTATAATGAAGAAAAAATTCAAAAAATAAAAGCTCATAAGAGGATGTTTTTTTTTTTTATTTTTTTAATTTTATCAAATTAAATTTAATTTGAGTTTTTAAGTAACTTTTAAGATATAATTTTATAAAATCATCAAATAGCTTTTACTTTTATTTTAAGGAAAATTTCATAAACCCTCATGTGGCTTATTCTTTAATCACTTATATCCCTTTTTTTCATATCAATTACTCTTATGTGGTTTTGTTTCATCGAAGTCCACTTTCAACACGGTTAATAATTTAATTACCCTACCCATTTTATTCTTTCTTTTTTGCTGGCGTCGCAAATCTTTATATCAAGTTAATTAATAATTTTTTATACAAATAAAATAGAGTAGTGCAGTACAGTCGTTGCAATCAAATATGACACTTTAGAACCATATGTGCTGCTCCAATCTAATAAAATTGGACCACATTTAGTTAGTTATGGTATGTTATGTCCCCTCTTTGGAAGAGTTCCTATTTATTATTTTTTAGGCTTGACAGCTTACACTAGCTAGTAAATGATGTATTTTATTTACTCGACCTTAATTTGTAGCAGATACTCTATGTGTGTATACTCTAATATATTATTGATCCTATGTTTTTCTCTCTCTTCACGATATCTTCCATATTTTCTTCCATTTTCATCCAATCTTCAATTATCTTGAATACTATTACAAATCAGAATAATCATTATTTTGAAATCTCAAACAATCAGCTCATTAATAATTTCAAGATAATTAAATATTATCAATTAAATTAACATTAAATTGATTGTAACCATCAAAACATATTTTAATCAATTCAACAATTGGGGTATAATAAATATCCAACACACCGGGTTGACCCGGTTGGGTCCGGTTGGATTTTACAACACTGCTAGAATACCACCCCTGGATGGTATTTCTGGTTGGTATTTTCAAAAAAATTTACACACAAAATAAAATCCCGAGAAAATTTTAATTTTTTTGTACCAAACGTGAGTAAATAAGATTATCAGTTTTGGAAAAGGTTATACTTACTACCTAATTTTCTTACTACTTGTTACTATCAAATATTAACCGTTGATTTACATCAATCTAACGGTTGTAATTTATGGGATAATATGTATTAATTAATTATTAATTTGCAATAAATTATAACCGTTATATTGACGGAAATCAACGGTTAAGATTTGGTAATAATAAGTATTAAGAAAATTAAGTAGTAAGTATAACCTCCCATCACAGTTTTTCGGGAATCAAAAAAATTTCCCACCATATATCTCCTTCCACCGTTATACTCGACCTTAATTTGTAGCAGATACTCTATGTGTGTATAATCTAATATATTATTGATCCCATGTTTTTCTCTCTCTTCACGATATCTTCCATATCTTCTTCCATTTTCATCCAATCTTCAATTATCTTGAATACTATTACAAATCAGAATAATTATTATTTTGAAATCTCAAACAATCAGCTCATTAATAATTTCAAGATAATTAAATATTATCAATTAAATTAACATTAAATTGATTGTAATCATCAAAACATATTTTAATCAATTCAACAATTGGGGTATAGTAAATAAGATTATTAGTTTTGGAAGAGGTTATACTTACTACATAATTTTCTTACTACTTGTTACTATCAAATATTAACCGTTGATTTCCATCAATCTAACGGTTGTAATTTATGGGATAATATGTATTAATTAATTATTAATTTGCAATAAATTATAACCGTTATATTGAAGGAAATCAACGGTTAAGATTTGGTAATAATAAGTATTAAGAAAATTAAGTAGTAAGTATAACCTCCCATCAGTTTCAGTTTTTCGGGAATTAAAAAAATTTCCCACCATATATC
>JAVKPL010007115.1:0-28623 GCA_032173675.1 Gastrolobium villosum | reverse complement strand
TGTATATGTAATTTACTGGTTAGAATTAGTGTATTGCTACTTACTAGTAAGCTGAAGGAGTAAATAGTAGTTGTTACTGTACCCAAAGTACATACATGATTTATTGATCTTTGTATTCATTTATGCATTAAGGAGGCCGAGCTTGGAGCAGTGGTATAAATTTCCTTTTATACTTTGACTCTGATGTTCAATATGTTATCAAATTTGACATTCTTGTTTGTGTATCACCTCCACATGTTGCTCAATATGGGCCTCTTGGCAAGACTGGCCGAGTATCATATACATCTTACTCAATGTTAGTCAATATTACACGTAGTATGTTTTGCATCTTCCTTGAGAAGACATGTCAGGAGTTAAATGTTAAAACCCAACAACTGTGCACTCCAAGAATGTGAAAGGCAAGTCCTTGCTTGATCCGAGTAGTGCCCATGGTACATTTTAGTCAGACAGCATCTTGTCTGCTTTGAGGCCAGAGAGAGCTCCTAATTGCTTCATTAATGTATTAAGTTCCTCCAGCCCCAGTCTTCCATGTCCTCTCTTTTTTCTAAAATGTTTTGATAGGATCAAAAAGAAATGATAGAGCAATTTCTCTTTAGTTTGTATTTGATAGAGTGAGAAATGATTAAGTTGCAGTGTTTGTTACAAAAGAACAAGTATAATAGCCAAATATAAGAAAGCAACAGAAAGAAACTAAACAGCAGAGCACAAAGAGACGCCCTGCATGCCTCCCATGCCCAGTCCAGATTCCATGACCAAAAGGTATCCCTCTCCATGCAGCAACACACCTAAATAACAAACTCCCAACCTCCCCTCACACAACACTTCACTCTCCTACAGGTACGTCAGCCTCACGCTCCACAATCTCAATCTCCTCACAAGTTGCAATATCATCCAATGAAGCCCAATTAATCTTACTCCTATTTTTATCACGAGCATAAGTCAGCATGGGCTTAGATGATTTGGGCCTTGGAAGTCCATCAGTTTAACTATCTACTGCTGATGCAATGGCATTTGAAGGTATTTCTTGCAAAATCATTAGATACCTCTCATAAAGCTATAAATTGTCTACCCATAACTCATTACCTTTTGGTCAGGCCTTTAACATGGATTTTAAAATCAAATTGGATCTTGGACTGGGTAAATGGTAGCCTGCGATATGGTATAATTAAGCATTTTCTTGTGCCTGAACGGCTGAACCAACGTTACTAAAGCCTCTACTATTTGACCATATGAAAATGCAAAAGGGTAGTGGAATAATGGAGTGCAGGGATTGAACTTTGTTTATCTCACTATTATTTTCTTTGATGATAAAAACGAGGCTACCTGCTTGTCATCATTTTCTGAAGATGTTTGCTTAATGACGTAATTGTTAACTACACTACTCCATTGAAGATTAACTTAACCATTCATTTGTTACCGTCATCTCATCTTATCTTTTTTAGAATATAGCCTCAAAAAGTTTGCACAAAAAAAAAAATCGGGGAAGGGGAAGGCATCTGGGCCGGTGCATAAAGTGAATTATGTCAATCAATTTGCTTCCCTGATCATACCATCATGTTCAAAGCCTCCTTTGGTCTATGTTCTCTCTCAGACATACATTAGAAAATGGTACTTAAATTTGTATAAAAATTTTGGCTTTATGAAATACTCATATGTACTACAGATACTTTAAAACAAATATTCGTACAATTATATGTCCACATCTCACGCTGTATGTAATGCTAATTGGTTTATTTCTTCAATTTTATTAAAATAATTTGACTTCTAGAAGGATATCCTTCTATCCTGATGTTAATTCCATTTGTACCAGGTTAGTTGGGGAAAGAAGGCCAATTTGATATTTCTTTTCTTCCTCCTGAGGAAGCTTATCCTGCCATTTTATTCATTCACCCTCTTCTGCATCATTCTTCCATTGACCATGTTCCTTCCAGAAGCTGAGCTCCCAGCTTGGGTTGTTTGTTACATTCCTGGAATCATGTCTATCCTAAGTGTTCTTCCAGCTCCGCGGTCATTTCCATTTATAGTTCCTTACCTTCTATTTGAGAACACTATGTCAGTAACTAAATTTAATGCCATGATATCTGGATTATTTCGCTTTGGAAGTTCTTATGAGTGGGTGGTTACAAAAAAATTGGGAAGATCGTCAGAGACAGATTTGGTTTCCTTTGAGAAAGAATCTGAACCTCTAATGCAATCTACTGGTCTTCATAGATCATCCTCAGATTCAGGCATTGAGGAACTAAGCAAGCTAGAATTGTCAAAGAAAACTGGGAAGACCAAGAAAAATCGTCTCTACAGGAAAGAACTTGCTCTTGCATTTATTTTGTTAACTGCCTCAGTTAGAAGTTTATTATCTGCCCAAGGAATTCATTTCTACTTCCTATTGTTTCAAGGGATAAGCTTTCTGGTTGTTGGTCTTGATTTGATTGGGGAGCAAGTTAGTTGAGCTCCAGATTTGGATTTTGAGTGGATACAAAACCTCAGATCCTCATTGATTCGAGATAAAGGTGGCCAAACTTAACCTATCCCTGAACATATTGATTTGATCCTAAGATGTTCAATGGTTTTTGGCTCCCAATTAATGCAAATAGTGGCTGCTTGGCACCAAACTTGCAGTTCTGTTTGTGTTTTGGTGTAAAGACTTCTGCCTCATTGTTATTGCCAAGTCATATATGCCTTAAAGTTGTAAAAGTTGTTTCAGTTCAGAATGGCAAAATGTATTGACACGTGAAAAAAAAAAGGGCTTTACATTTCTGACCTATAATACCAATATACAGTTGCTTGTTGCCTGCCTGAACTGGAAAGATGGAAATTGTTAGATTATAACATTTGTTATTCTTTTTGAAAATTGACAAACTGTACAATCATATATAGTTTCATTGTATTGTTGCTTTCTGGTACACTTCACAGCAACCATGTTTTCATTGTTTCCCATTAATTTTATTGCTTTATCTTCATCGTAGTTAATTTTGCACATTATCAAGATTGTGAAACTTGAGCCTTGCCAATGGATAACCTCAATATTACCAATCTGATATAGTAAAGCTTAACTATAAATTAGGAGTTGTAAACGTATGGCAATAGACAGTACCAAATTTGTGCTGGTTTTACAAGCTTATGTATCAAGCAATCACTGATGTATATGTTGATCGGCAAAGGTTAAAAATAATAGAAAAGTGGCACGGCATGGCAAAAGGGCAAAAGAGGGTTAGAATTTTTTTTTAAAAAAATTGTTCTAAATTCAAGGGTGGTTATTGAATAAAATAACTGGAGATTACTTATGCTAAAGATTCAATAAGCACGACAATTCGTTTTCTAAAGAATGTTGGTTGTGTATTTTCCATAATTAAAAAGGTTTAACTTTTCTGCAGCTCCAGAAAAAATTGTCTACTTTCACAAAAAAATTGTGGTCCCACAAAAAAAGAAGTGGTCTCATGCAATAGAGTTTGTTTAAAAAATTAACGTATGTATTCCAGGAGCTATGTAGCACCGATATTGACACAGCACACGTGATACGATACGACACGACTCGACACGACATTCCGACACGCTAATTCTAAAAAATATTAGATTTCGACACGTTAGGACACGTTTTGATATTAAATAATATTTTTAATTTATATGGTATATATTATATTTAATATTCAATAATTTAATAAAAAAATGAATCTAAACTTATAATATTCATAAATTTTGCAAAAAAACATAAGATATCCCAAATATTTATATTAAACTCAATAAAATAGTAATCGTAATCCAACAAATCTAATAGTTGGAACTAAAAACTCAACGCAGTGTAACCTTTAAACCTTTTTTTGAATTTCTATAATGTGTATTGGAGTGCCGGGAAGTGTCGGCCACGACACGTCGGGGTTTTTGAAGTGTAGGTGCTTCATAACCAGGAAGTACATTATATGTGCCAGACAAAAATTTAGGCAGCAGTTGCAGAAATTATTTTTCCCTAATTAAAATTCCTTATTTCTGGTATTCAAAAAAAAAAAAATTCCTTATTTCTACATTAACATAATATTTCCTTTTGCTTCAACTGTTCAAATAGATGAATTCAAAGCTTAAATCAATTTCATCAATTTGGGGCATATGAAATATGTAACCTAAACAAATATAATTATTTGTTAATGGTAACAGCTTTGCAGAAAGCATTGTATCGAATTCAATCCGTTTTCTCTTAACTTGAGATGGAATTTGAAATATTTTTTTGTGTTGGAAATGAATTAACACATATGGAGGGGATAGGTTATTCTACCTACTCCCTTCTTGCCTACCTTTTACTTATCCTTTTTATCACCGTTGGATTACAATCTAATTCAACGGTCCATAATTGCGAAATAAAATCACTCTTTTTTTCCCTTTCTCTCTCCTCACTTCCTCCCACATCCTTTCTCTCTCCTCCCCTTTCTCTCTTCCTCTGCAATCCGGACACATCCTCCTTATCTCTTCATACCTATTTTATTTTTTTTTTAACTACAAGCGAACACGATTCACATTAAATATCTATACCTATTATCGAAATCTTTGTTGTTGTCCTTGTCGCATTCATCGTGGAATGGAGGTAGTGGCCGTTCTTTCCTATAAAAAAAACTTTGTTGTTGTCCTTGTCGCATTCATCGTGGAATGGAGGTAGTGGCCGTTCTTTCCTATAAAAAAACTTTGTTGTTGTCCTTCTTACCTATATCTATTATCGAACTCTTTGTTGTTGTACTTCTGATCATCAGGTATTAAAAACCATTTAGTGGTTTATTTGGGTTTTCTTTTTCAATTCAAGACCAAGCTAATTTACATTTCCAGATACCCTTCCATGCTTGTACCTATTTTCCTATAAAGTTAATCGTAAAAAAAAAACTTTGTTGATTATTGGATTGGATGGAATCGAATACAATAATTAGAATGTAAGAATTCTTTCTCTATTACTTTATTTCAGAGATAAAGAAAAAAAATTAAGTATAAGATAGTGGAAGAGAGAAAGGGGGAAGAGAGAAAGGATGTGGGAGGGAGTGAAGAGAGAGAAAGGGGGAAAAAATGGTGATTTTATTTCATAATTATGGACCGTTGATTAGATTGTAATCTAACGGTGATGAAATGAATAGTCAAAAGGTAGGCAAGAAGGGAATAGGTAGAATAACCTATCCCCATATGGAGATATAGAAGAGGAAATGTATATAAAGATCCTACCAAGCTTCTCATATGACAAAAATCCCCTAGAGCATAGCTCTAAAATTTACGTACAACTATGATAAAATATCAACAGAGTAACGCGGACATTTTATGATGACGTTATAGTGATGATAGGAAACAATCTCGACGAAATACATAAGCTAAAGGCTGATCCAGCAAAAAAAAATTGGGATCAAGAAATAGGAAAAATTTGACTGAACCATCGTGATAAATTCTAGTTTGTATTTTTCTAACCCTTATTTTGTATGTTCCTGCACCTTTATTACATTGATTCATTACTATCTTGTTTGAATTGACTACTGTTTCGGATTATTTCAATTGACTCCAAAGGTTCTTAAGCACAGAAACTAGTTTCTTGAAATTCAAGATTCTTGTAAATTAATTGGTGATAATAAAAAAAAAAAAAGTATTGCTTACTATTTTGAAACACGTGTTACAATCTACATTTGGTCAATTTGGAAAGAATGAGTCCGCAATTTTGCGCGAAGGGAATTGGCATGCAATTAGGATTCATCATAGATATAACTTGACATGTGAGTGTTTTTCTAGGGAATGGGGATTTTTGTTGTGTGAGAATAAATGATCGAGTTTGAGCATTATTTTGGGAATCCATTGATTGGGGGAATTAGGTCAAGTCACGCTTGATTATTGTGACTTGTCTATGTAGCTTACTTGACAAGGGTGTAAGGGGAATTACAAGTTATAAAGGCAATTTTGGAATGCTGGTTCGACAAAGCCAGATGGAGACGAATGCAACTTGTTTGGCTTTGTTTTAATGGGCCACAAATTGAAGAGTGTAGCATGTCCAATTCAGAACTCATGATATTGAATCAAATAATGGTGGTAGTTCAGTTCGCGCCATACATGTGTCAATTATGCTCCCACGTGTAGAGAGGTTGTGTTTTTTTTTTTTTCATTAGAAGTAGTTGTTGTTTTGTTGTCATAAACTCCATAGGCTCCCTTGTTCCTTAAACTCTGATAGAGATGACATCTTTCTTGGTGAAATTTTGATGAATCTTTTTCACTTCTGTTGACCTACTGAATCTTATTCTAGAAATTTTCTGGATTAATGATTGGACAATGCAAATTAGAAATGCATTTTCTCAAATATAGAAAGAGATTATTTGAATTATTTCTATGTGGTTTATGATGTATATAATAAGAGAAAAATATTTCTGTTTTTGTTGCTGAAAAAAATTATCTTCACACTTATATAAAAATAAGGATAGGTTATTCTACTTACCATTTTTTGTGCTTACCTTTACCTACCATCCTTCAATACTGTTATATCAGAATCCCAACTACATTTTTCATTTCTCTCTCCTATTTAGATTCTGATCTAACGGTATTGAAGGGTTGCAGACAAAGATACGCAGAAAAAATGATATATAGAATAATCTATCCCATAAAAATAAATGGATTCCACAAACTTTTTCTTTCTCTTCTTTTTTATTGGATCTACTCACTTTTATATAAGTACGTCAAAAATTATTTTTGTACACCAATAACTCAAGTACCCATTTTAAATGCATATCCCTATCCCGTTTTTGCACAATAGAGATATGAAAACCCCCGATAAATTTTTGGTACAACTGTTGTACCCAAGTGTGTATAACTTTTTCTTTTTTAGAAAAAAATTTACTACTTTTAAAAAAAAATTCAAATTTATTTTCCCATCATGTTGCACTTTTTTCCACTTGGGTACAACAGTTATACTAAAGATTTATCCCTCCCCCAATGAAAAAAAAAAAAAACAGCCAGTCATATTATATGTGCCAATTGTCATTTAGCTAATAAACCGGTGGATATTGAGGCTCCACAAGAAGTACTTCTTATTCTTAGTATTATATTTGAAGCAGTTATTAAGATATCTTGTGATGGATAAACGACTAGCTAAACTAGCCTGTTGTACTAATCGCAAGTTGGCTAAAAGATCTTTTTGATCCATTCCTTGTGAAGAAAGTCATTAGTGCAGTAGCTTATTAGCTAGCGCTACTATAAGGCATCAAATCCACGATACTAGAGTTTAAGAGGTTGAACACACCGCATATTATGGGAGTAATTGAGACGTTGTTAAAACTAGTTCACTACGAATACAATAATGCAATTAATCAATCTATCTTTCAAGGAATGAGACAAAACCATTTCAACCTTTTCTTTTCTGAATTCTTTGACTTCTCCCTAATAGTTGCGGTGACTCGAACACATCCATGTTATGATGATGGATCTCTCCTTTGTGGTTGCTGTTACCGGACTTTCGCCGAATTATCTACCAATCGGCCCCACTTAGTGATTTAGATTTTATAAAGTATTGAAAAAGACCACGTTACAAGAAAAACGACTAAGTTGCCATATCAAACAAGAACACATACATGGCTTTGTAAAATGTGCTATGTTCATCCGGTACAGGGTCCAGTATAAATCTCGAGATGCAGCCATCTATATTGTACCAACAATAATACAGGATACGGAACACGACAAGATGACATGTTAAGTTTAAAAATATTAGATTTTGACATGTTAGGATATATTTTGATATTAAATAAGGGGAGAGATCTTTTAACTCTAGAGTAAGATTTAAAAGTCTTACTCTTCATCCCAGCTGTTGATTTCCGTTCATATAACGGTTACACTAAGTTAACAAAAAAAATGAAATTAAACTTATAATATCCGTTAATTTTGCAAAGAAACATAATATGTAAATACTTACTATTGTATTTTCAAATTAAAAATCTCTTATACACTCCAGTGAGATTTATTCGGTATCGATTTTTTATATTTATTATCTCAGTTTGATAAAATTTCGATCAACTTTTTCATAATAAGTAATGAAATTTCAAATATTATATATGTCGGAGGGGGTCTAAGTCTCGGGGTGTCAAGCGAATATCGGACATGACATGTCAGGTTTTTTAAAGTGTTCGTCATAGGGAGCAATGGCTATTGTCCCTACTATTCCATTTGTCTTCTACTCATACTTTTTTTTTTTTTGTAAACAGACAAAAGCAAACCTCAACTCAGTAACTCTCTCAAAGAAGGTTGAGAGAGAGATGAGAGAAGAAGAAAAGAAGATTTGAGAAGAAATAAGGACAGAGAAATTGTATATTGAATGGTCTGATCAGTACATACACGTGTGATCTTTATAGATCAGAGAAAGCAATCACAAGACATGTAGCACAAACAGAGCTAATCACAAGACACGTAGTACAAACAGTTACACAGTTGTAACAAACCAAAAGCAACGAGTTTACATAAAAGCCCCTCTGTACAATTACAGAAATAACCCTATACATTTTATGCTAATATGCCCCCTCAAACTCAGGGTGGATGGAGTAGAAAATGAGAATCCACCACCGTGAGTTTGTCTCTTAAAGCAGCAAACCGAGACGTAGATAGACTCTTGGTGAGAGTGTCAGCAACTTGATCCAAGGCAGGAACATGACAGACACGGATCTCCTTAGAGAGAACCCTCTCTCTAACAAAGAAGATGTCTAACTCCATGTGCTTAGTTCTAGCATGAAGAACAGGATTGTGTGACAGTGACACAGTACTTAAGTTGTCACAAAGAATAAGAGGTGTAGTGAGTTGAATATGAAGCTCTTGAAGAAGAGATTTTAACCAGAGAACTTCAGCAGTAGCTAGAGCTAAGCTTCGATATTCTGCTTCCGTGCTAGAGCGAGCAATCAAGGTTTGTTTCTTGGACCACCAAGAAACTAAGTTGGAGCCAAGGAAAACACAAGCTCCTGAAGTGGATCTTCGATCATCAGGATCACTAGCCCAATCTGCATCACAAAAGGCTGTAATAGAGAACATATGACTGGGATTGCAAGGCTGCAGTAGCATCCCATGATTACAGGTACCACGAAGATATCGTAAAATGCGTTTCACAGCAGCCCAATGCTCTTCAAGGGGCTGTGACATAAACTGACAGGCCTTGTTTACTGAATAGCTGATCTCAGGTCGAGTAAGAGTTGCATATTGTAAAGCACCTACAATGGACCGATAGAGAAAAGGATCAGAATAATAATTAGAACCAAACTTTGAAAGTTTACAACCAGAAGGTAGAGGTGTAGCGATTCCCTTTGCTTCAGCCATGTTAGCCCGAACTAGTAAGTCACGAATGTATTTTGCTTGAGACAAAATCAATGCTCCAGAAGACATTTTCTTAACTTCAATGCCAAGAAAGAATTCAAGATCACCAAGATCTTTTAAGGCAAAAGCAGTGTTCAACTGTTGAATGAGAGACTGAATGAAGAGAGAGTCACTTCCTGTGATGATGATATCATCCACATAGACCAAGAGAAAAACACATTGAGATCATTTTCTGTATATAAACAAAGAAGGATCACATTTGCTTGCTGTAAATCCCAGCTGCAGAAGGCAAGCTTTGAGCTTGTCAAACCAAGCCCTTGGAGCTTGTTTTAAACCATAGAGAGCCTTATGTAACCTGCATACAAGGGATTTGTTAGATGTCTCAAAACCAGGGGGTTGACACATATAAACCTCTTCTTCAAGGATGCCATTGAGAAAGGCATTATTAACATCCAACTGTCGTAGCTTCCAACCAAAAGAGATGGCAATGGTAAGAATAGTCCGAATAGTGATGGGCTTCACAACTGGAGAAAACGTTTCAGTGTAGTCAAAACCATGTTGTTGATGGAAGCCTTTAGCTACCAACCTAGCCTTATACCTTTGTACAGAACCATCAGGGTTTTCTTTGACCCGAAAAACCCATTTACACCCTATAGCTTCCCTATTTGGTGGAAGAGGAACCAGAGTCCAGGTGGAATTGGCTTGAAGAGCACTGAACTCAGATTGCATGGCAGAGAACCACTTGGGACAGGCCAAGGCTTGTTTAATGGAGATAGGTTCAAGAGAGGTTAAAAGAACTTGAGACATGTGAGCTGTTTTAGAGCGAGTTTTAATGGAGTGTGTGGGTGACAAGTGCAAAGAACTAGATGGAACATATTCAGAACCAGAACTCGGAAGAGAGGAAGAAGAAGATGAAGGACTAAACGAAATAGTTTGTGAAGGAAGAGAGTGAGAAGAAGAACCTGAACTGGAGGAGTCAGACCTGGAGACAGCAACAGAAGAAGGAGAAGCCAGTTGAGAGGGGTTGTGCTCACTGTTTGGAGAAGAACATTCTGATGGCGAGTCATTACTTGAAGATGAGGCTAATGCTGGAAGAGGAGAGGTACACTGTGGTGATGGTGAGGTATGGTGAGAAGAATCACTGGAGTTGTGGGGAGATCGGTGCAACAAAGGAGGTGATATAATGGTAGGGGATAATAAAGGAATGAGATTGGAAACAGTTATAGGAGAGTCACTAGAAGGAGAAGGAGAGTTGGAGCTAGTCCAAGATGAATATGGAAATTTAGTTTCATTGAACAGAACATCCTTTGAAATAAAGAGTCTGCCTGATGAATTAAGGCATTTGTAACCCTTATGATTAGGGGAATACCCAAGAAAAATACATTCACTGCTTCTAAAATCCAACTTGTGACTGTTATATGGTCTTAAGAAAGGAAAGCATGCACAACCAAAAACTTTGAGAGATTTGTAGTCAGGTGCTGTGTGATATAACTTGGTGAAAGGTACTTCAAAGTGTAGGGCAGCTGTAGGTAAGTTATTGATGAGAAAGACAGCAGAAGTGAAGGCATGATCCCAAAATTTAATAGGCAAAGATGCATGAGCAAGTAAGGTGAGACCTGTTTCTACAATATGCCTATGTTTTCTCTCAACCACTCCATTTTGATGATGAGTGTGAGGACAAATAATCCTATGTGCTATACCAAGCTGTTTTAGGAGTTGATGAAGGGGGCGAAATTCTCCTCCCCAATCAGTTTGAAGAGCTTTGATAGTGGATTGAAATTGATTTGAGACAAGGGCTTGATATTGAGTGAAGATTGTTAAAGCTTCTGACTTTTGCTTTAAAGGATAAATCCAAGTGTATCGTGAATATGCATCTACAAATGATATGTAATAGGTAAAGCCTAAGGTAGACTTAACTGGAGCTGGACCCCATAGGTCACTAAAAACCAAGTCAAAAGGTTTTTCATAGATTTTAGTAGAAGGAGATGAATGAAGCCTATGAATTTTCCCCAAACAGCATGCAGAACACAACTCAACATTTATTTTATTTGGAATAGGAATGTTACAAGATTTAAGAACAGAGTTGAGAGCATCAACATGAGGATGTCCCAACCGACAATGCCAAAGGGAGTACAAAAAGTTTGATCCTACTGGTTTTTGAACATCAGAGGCTACATTTATTGTACACTGTGATATTACATCAGTGGAAGAAACACTAGGAGACACTGAACTACTACATAAAGGAGTACAAGAAACAGAATTTAAAACACTGTTGGAGGGACATGGTTGACTTGATTGCTGACTGGAGTTGTGAGAAAGATGAACTCCATGAAATTGATATAGACCATCTGATCCAAGAGTACCCTCCAGTAGTACTTCATGAGATCCCTGTGATTTGACACAACAAGTGAACGGGTGAAATTCAAAATAAACACCATTGTCTTTGGCAAATTGACTCACACTTATCAAATTTTTAGTTATGGAAGGAACAAGAAGTAAGTGGTGAAGATGTAAGTGAGTGTGTGGTTTGAGTGGTGAAGAAAAGGAAGATGAACCTATAGCATCCACTTTCAAACCTTGGCCATTCCCTATATACACTTGGTCAGCACCTGAGAGTTGAGTACTCTGTAATAAATTGTGAGAGTTGGCAGTAACATGATGAGATGCACCCGAATCCGGATACCACTCAATGCCATGAATATTGGAGGGAGTTGGCAAGAGACCATTTCCTTGTGTCTGTGTAGCAATATTGCAGTTTGGTTGAGTAGAACCTTGAGACTGAACAGTGGTGAGCAAGACTTGTGGTTGATTCTGAGTTGGAGGTCGAGTATATTGGTAAGACCTTTGAAAAGAAGGCTGAGTTGATGTGAAAAACTGAGGAGTCTCAGGAGGAGAGAGATCAGGTACAAAGTTTTCATCAAACCTGTACCAACAAGTTTGAACTCCATGACCAAACTTGTAACAAAGTTGGCATTGCACATTGGTGCGTCCTCTGCCTCTTCCTCCTCTGTTACTACGAGCAAAGAACCTCCCTCTCCCTCTATTATTACCAGTGTTTGTACCATAGGACCTTTGATTATTTGTGTTCTGGTCCTGATTTAGTTGAACTGCCTCAAGAGGAGGCCTACCAGGTGTGAAGTCAGAACCATAAGTATCTTTCGGATCAGTAGGAACCTTCTGCACAACATTTACAGAAATAGAATCGGAGAGAAGAGATTCGTTTTGTCTTGCAAGCATCATTTCATAAGACATCAGCTCAACTCTCAAGTCAGTGAGAGTGTAAGGATTCTCACGAGCTCGAACTGAAGTAACAAAAGCGTTGAAGTCAGAAGGAAGACCAGCAAGTATCAACTCGGTTTGTTCTTCAACCGAGATAGGACTTTTGATGGCCTTTAGTTCATCGCATAGAGATTTCACACGTCCTAGGTACTCAGCAACAGATCTACCACCTTTCTTAATGGTTCGAAGTTCAGATCTGAGCTGATGAGCTTTGGATCTCATCATACCTTGGAAAAATTTGTGGATCTGATCCCAAGCCTCATAAGCATGACGAACACCTAAAATTTCATTCAGGATATCTTCAGAAATAGTAGACAAAAGCCAGGAGAGAAGCATCTGATCTTGACGCAGCCACTCTGTATACAGAGGATTTACAACTTCATCCACGCGATTTTGTTCAGAATCGTACTGAAGAGGTATTTTAGGGTTAACTAAAAAATGATGGAGTTGGTGAGAAGTAATCACAGGTTCTACAACCTGATTCCAAAGAAGAAAATTACTCTCTGTCAACTTAACAGAGATCTGATGGTTGAACAGTGACGGAGAAGACGAAGATGGACGATTCTCCATGGACGCGTTTCCGGTTGCAGACTATGATGGAGAAGACGAAGCGGAAGTCATGGGAAGCTTGTATCAGGCCCTCAGGAAGAGAGCTCTGATACCATCAAAGAAGGTTGAGAGAGAGATGAGAGAAGAAGAAAAGGAGATTTGAGAAGAAAGAAGAAGGACAGAGAAATTGTATATTGAATGGTCTGATCAGTACATACACGTGTGATCTTTATAGATCTAAGAAAGCAATCACAAGACACGTAGCACAAGCAGAGCTAATCACAAGACACGTAGCACAAACAGTTACACGGTTGTAACAAACCAAAAGCAACAAGTTTACATAAAAGCCCCTCTGTACAATTACAGAAATGACCCTATACATTTTATGCTAATACTCTCAGAGAAGAAGCGTTTCTAGCATCAGTAGCTAAAAGGTCGATGTTCATTAAAGATCCTGAAGACTTTCACCCTGTCCAGCTTTAGCTAACCAACGTGCACACTTGTTGTTTTCTCATTTTTGGTTTTCAATTCTTTTTTACGGTTTAGAATTGATACCAAATTAAGTGGATCTTTTATTATTGTTTCATAAAAAATAATGAAACACCATAAAAAATTTAGACAGTAGATGAAAATAAACAATTACAACCCACTTTGGATATATCCCACTTCTGCTATTGCAATTCAGTTTTATCAAGCGAGTACCCATGTCATGCTGTTGCTATGGTTAGACTTGGATAGATACTTTTAAACTTCGGCTTTCTCTCCTTAACCTTGTCTTCCCGGAATGAGTTTTTATTTTATTTTTGTTCCCGGGAACAAAAATGGATAAGAATTGCGTTTGATAAAACCGGTTTATTTTTTTGTTCCCGGGATAAACCGGTTTATTTTTTGGTGCTGGGGAACAAAAAAAAGAATCAAAAAATTTCTATTTCTCTCTTCCCGGGCACAGAAATAGAATCAATTTTTTCTCAAACTCTCACAACTTCGTTCCCGCTCACACCCAACACAGAACGATCACTGGCCTTCAACCGTATCATCACCACACATCCTTTCACCACAGAAGTTCTTCGTCTCCTTCCTTCCTTCTCTCTCTCCTCCTTCCTTGCACGTCTCTCTCCTGCGTTCCCTGTTGCACGTCCCAGTCGCGGCCCGTGGCTTTTCTTGAAGCGTGGTAACAGAACAGAACCATCTATCATCAACGTTTCTCATCAGAATAATTGAAACAGAACAGATATGAGAGCAAATCATGTTTGACCTCTGATTTTATACCCAATAGACACCACCGCATAGAGAGATAGGACTATTTAAATGAAGTAAATTTTAAGAACAATTCTTCAATTCTCTTGCACCAAAAATCCTATACCCAATCAGGCAACAACACACAACACTAATTTTTAATTTCGAAATAGAAATAACGGATACCCAATTGAAAACAGAACAAGTCTATGCTCACTACAAGATGAATTGTGAAACAAAATGATATGTTAAAACTATGATTGGAATTAAAAAAAAAATTGTGTTATCAAATGTAATTCTGATTCTCAGAATTGTTCCAAAGCACAGAAATAGAAAAGAATCATTTCTTTTCAGAAATAGTGCCAGGAATTAGAATGATTGTCATGCGCAGCCTAAGCTCCTTGGTTTACTATCCTCTGGCATTCCTTGTACCTTAAATTTTCATGAATCTATCAATAGCAATAAATAAAGTTTTTTTTTTTTCATTTCCAAAAAAAAAAAAATACAGTTTTTCGAATAACAAAAGCCAAAATTGTGAAGCTTGCCCATGTAATCGACTGGTAAACAGAGAGCACGTTAACTGAAACTTATTTTTAGTATACGCAAATTGGGTTACCGATATTCCAAACTAACAAATAAAAGACAGTAAATTTACTATGGTGCCCAATAACATGTGGTCAGTGAGCTTCTTGCTCAATATTAACAGCCCGAGTCAATTTGGATTTGGGTGTAACTTTTATATCAAACTTTCAATCCTTAATCATAATCTTGCAACTAGGTAATACATCACATTGAAATGTCATATTCAGATTTATAATTCTATTAAATGACTCAATTATTTTAAGATTCTTAAGTGAAACAGTTCACAATAATTTCAAAGCCATGGAAATTTTGTCTAACTAAAATATGGATAGAATGAATGGCACCCTCCTGCACCTATTGCCTATTAATCTGCCATTGAACATCGCCCGAATTATTTATCCAGCAATAACGATTGCAAAACAGTTTGATGAACAAAAATTGTAAATTATCAGTAACAAAAACAGTTAAAAACAAAATCGAGTTGACAATAGGCAAAAGATTAATAAGAACTTCCAAACACTGAACGATGACCTATAGCATCATCATCCTAAAGGTTGTTGACCAAAAGGTATCAACTGTAGCACAAAAACATCACCTTGAATGGTACCAGCTTCCAATAAAAAACAACTAAAGTCACATAAAAATTTGGGAAACACTACAATCAAGCAGCACCCTTTCCCTTCTTCCTCTGGATTTTCTTCATGTAAAATTCCAGCTCCTTACCTTCCAGAATGTAGCTGCATAATTTAGGAAGAAGAAAACAGTAAAGAACAAATATGAATACAGTTCAATACCAACAGATTCCACAACATGATCACAATTTAAGGATTACCCATCAGCTCTTCCACATTGACCAGGTCTAGAAGAAATAGAGGCCAGCAATCTCCCACCACCAAACTGCTCTTCAATGTGGGGATCAAGGTTTCGATCTTTCAGTCGCTTCTCCAGTTTTCTCTGCACATGGTTACTCTTTTTGGTTTCTTCAGCAGCAGCATCACCCTCCTGCAAGTTAGACATCACAGAATAAAGGAATAGGCATCAGCTTCTATACAAGAAAATCCTTTCCATTCCATCCATAAATTGAATAACAAATTACCGTACAATTCATGTTTAATATTTTTATTGTTTATTGGATCTAATGGAAAGAATAACTAGGAAAATAGAATCAAGCATTAGTTCTTTATTTCTAATCAATGAAAAGTACAATAATAGGTAGTGCTCATTATATATTAGAGAACCATACACGCTAGTAATACATGTATTATGTATAAACTACGGTTTGGTGGAACACAACTGCAAATATGTTTCATTTAGGCATCACAAGTCAAATCCACAAATTCAGAGATAATGCATAAACATAGAAACATAGAAAGATGACAGGTTTAAATTTAATAAATTAAATATCTGAACATATTGTCCAGAAGCTATATCCAAAGCATCAAACAGAAATATTAGCAGCACGGTAATTGCCTCCAGTTTCAACATTTTTCATGCTCAATATTACTTTAACAACAAAACTGGCAAATAAGAATTGAAAAATCAAATAAATACATGGAAATACATGAGCTAATAAGTATTCATCTGAATAATACTAATATTGTGAGAAAAAAGAAACAGTACACAGAGTAAAACACATCACAAAAGAAAAGAATAAGTGGAGAATATTCCAAAGGCATTACCTCTGTAGAGTCCTTCTTGGCAGCTGTTTTCTTTTTCCTACCAACATCAACACCATAGTGCTGAAGGTACCACTGCTTGAATGGTGCAGCATCAACCTGAACAATAGCACTTTTGACGAGTGTCTGAGTTCGCACAAGCTCATTGTTGGAGGCATTGTAAACCACATCTAGTAAACGAGTCTTGCGAGTTACAGCTTCACTTCCCCATGAGAAATTTCCAGTATCCAATCTCAATGCCCTCCATTTCACATTGCCACCTCTGACACGAATCCTTCTGACTGTCTTGTTGCTTGATAGCTTAGTGTTAGCTGGCTGGCGACCAAGCTCATACCTATATGAAACCACCAAAATATTTAGATCAAATAAGGATTACAAGAATACAATATTATCATAGCAAAGCAGTAAACAGAAAGCTATCAAAACTATAAACAATAATAAACAAAGGTTACCAAATACAAAAACTAATCAAAACAGATGTATAACAATTAAAATTAAGATCTCTGTTCAAAACAGACATCGACAAAGCTCAGGCACATTTAACATGAAAGAATAACTATTTTTAAGGCCCGGACAATTATTCAACTCTGTAAATAAATTACATAAAATCATCTTAAAGCTTTATCATCATTGACGAACCTAAGGCACTCTGCTTACTTTCAGTTTTTTGTTACAATTAGGGAGTTTTATGCCCCTACTTGTCATACTTGTATCACTTTTTCTGTCCTATTATGGTTCAGTATTTACAAAAACGAGACACAACTATATAATCTATTTCACAAGGAAAAAAATGGAACTATACCTCATACAAATTGAGAATTCCATAACAAGCAGAACTTAACTTCCAAGCAGCAAAAAGTGATGGCAGAGAAAGAGAAAGAGAAGTTCTTATGCTAATTCTTAGAGCATCCAAAATGAAGGGCCCGAAAAACAGAAAGAATGAAATGCAACTCAATGTGAAATGAAATTGAGTGGAGATTTAAAAAAAGTTTCCACTTTGCATCAAACTTCAATGCAAATTTGCAATGCAATAACCCTTTGATTTTTCCATTCCCCCAACAAAAGTTAAAAGCCAAATGACTAAAGCTAGATACATAGATACTCTTGCGAATAAGAAATCACATTTCAAATTCCCATATCATAATGAACCCCATAAATATAACAGTCCACCTACTTATCAAAAATGCCATAAGAACAAAAACTACGACCCCATTTTCATTTTAAATCATCTACTCCACAACCAAGCAAAGATTCCAACAATCGTAACAACCAAAATAACCCCGAAAATAATAATAATAATAATAAAACAAACGTGCATTTAACTTACAGCAACAAAACTAGGCAACTCTAAGCACAAAAAAATGAATAAAACTTAAAATAGATTAATAAATAAATAAAAAGAGTGAAAGGACACACTTTCTCTTTTTCCTCCAGGCCTTCTTCTTGCCACCAGTGGCACGCCTTTTGTGCATAGAATCCCTGGAAATACCTGATTTAGAAGAAGAAGAAAACCCATTAGCGAAAATCGCATACACAAATAGTTGACGTTAGGGATTGAGCTTAGATCAAAGAACGACAAGAAAAATATAAGGCGCGTACCCATCTTGGAGGAGGAATACTCGCTCTCTCTCTCTCTCTCTACCTCGCCTTCTGTTAAAACCCTAATATTATGATTTATATGTTGCACTCATGAAACCCTAGTTACTGCTCCACTTGCACATACCCGATCCAACTCAGAGTCCGGCCCAACTTCAGCTTTCTTGAAGAAACTCTTAACCAGATAAAAAAAAATGAAACAATCTTATAATGTTCTTTGATTTTATTATTTAGTTTTATTTTTAGATTTTAAAAATAAAATTGCAGAAAAACCTAGAGATACTTCTCAAAAATTGTTCTTTGGTTTTATTGTTTTTGCTGTGATAATTTTTTAGTTATGACGGGTACTTTCATAATTTTTTTAAATTTTAAATGATTTTTGGTGGTAATTTTATAATTATAAAGGATTATTAATGATATTTTTACCAATAAATTATTTTTTATAATTTTAAATACAATAATATTCAAATATTTTTTAATTTTTTTATAATTTTTATTCTAAATAATTTTGAAAACAAAATCAAAATCAAAAATCAAACAAAACCTATATTTTCTTTATCAGGTTATATCAAATTGGCTTGAGAGATATTTAATAATATTATTAACTATTCATATGTAAGGCAAATCATTAATTCATTTATGATGTGCGAAAAGTAATAATAGAATCTAATCCTCCATCATCTATTTGAAATTTATTACGTTTTAAAAGTTCATTTTGAACTTTTTTTTCTCCTTTTTCTTTCTGAAAAATTTATTATCTCTTGAATTCAAATACACACTTTAAATTTCAATCGGTATGGGTAATGAAACCAACCAGTACCTGTATGTTTCTGTTGTGTCTTGGACCAAAATTACATGGTGCAATGCAAAATGTTTTATGCTAACTTTTTTGTGTGCTTAAGTTTAGATCAACACGCGCAATTTAATCAACAAAATGCTTGATAGAAAAAAATCGATGCAAGTAGCTACGGTATCAAGGTGCGGACCAACATTAGCAACTTAATTAGTGAAAGGCTCGGTAAACAAAATCAATGTAAACGACCAAGGTATGAAAATATGGCCATCATATGTTACTTAGTGAAACATTCGATAAACAAAATCAATTTAAGCACCTCAGGTCCGAGATATTCATGGAAGTACCTAGGGGCGGTGCACTATTGAACCAATTAAGCATCAGAATCCCTTAGTCAAGGTCATGTGTGGTGGGAGGTTCGAATGTAAAACTATTTCGACTCTCAAATTTCTAAGGTAGATTGAGAGTAGAGTTTTAATAGGAAGATATCATTATATATTATGGATTGATACCTGTTGACATATAGTACTGTTAAATTTTACTGATGAGTTACTGTTAAGTTTTAGTTTTAAGTTAGTTTTATATTCTGTTTAGTTTGTTACTATTTGTAACTGAATTGACTTCTTTTAGTTTCTTTCTAGCTAGTTTAGTTTCTTTATATAGATTGTCCTTTCTTTATATAGATTGTCTTTTCAGTAAATCCGATAGATATTTTTCTCTCTCTGTAATCTTCCTCACATCTTGAGCTTATCCTCATCTTATCACCTTCGTCTTCTTCACCTTTACATGGTATCATCACCTTCGATCCATGGCCGTCCAAGCTTCCGCTCCCGTTTTCACCTTACACACTTTCTCCAACCCGGTTTCTTTCAAGCTCGATGAAACAAATTTTCTTCCATGGAAACAACAGGCTCTTGCAACTATTCGAGGTTTCAAACTTCAACAACTCCTTGATGCTCCTCCAAGCTCAGATCTTGGTGAATCTGAGTCGTTATGGCAGCAACAAGATCACCTACTCATGTCTTGGTTGCTTTCCTCCATGTCTGAAGCGCTTTACACCAGAATGGTAGGATGCATCTCTTCCTCTCAGATTTGGGAGAAACTAGAGGAATTTTTTGCTTCACAAACGCGTGCAAAAATCAAACAGCTCAAACAACAGCTGAAATCAACAAAGAAAGAGGGACCAATCTCTGGTTACCTACTCAAGATCAAGAAAATCGTGGATTCTCTTGCTGCTACTGGTTCCCCTGTGAACTCTGAAGATCATATTGATGCCATTCTTGATGGCTTGAATGAGGACTATGATCCTTTTGTTGTCTCAGTCACATCACGATCTGATCCATACACAGTAACAGAAATGGAGGCTCTGTTAATGGCTCAAGAAGAGAGAATTGAAAAGAGATCCAAGACTGAGCTGACTGTCTTGCAAGCTCATGTTGCACAAATGCAATTCAGAAAACCTAATACTCAAGGTTTCAATCGTGGTGGTGCTTCCTACTCTGGTCGTGGTGGTGGTTTTTCCCAAAGAGGAAGACAAAATCGAGGATCTCGCTCGAACAACTATAGTGGCAGGTTGTGCTGTCAAGTTTGTGGCAAACCAGGCCACATAGCTTGGAATTGCTATCATAGATACAACCAGGACTATCCAAATCCTACTGAGCAAGTCAAGAATGACAAGGTTTTGCCTCCGACCTCACAAATGCAAGCCAATGTTGCTGTGACTCGATCTGCTGAGCAAGATCCTTCACCTGAAGATGCAACTGACTACTTCTCTGTTTTTGATCAGGCTTGGTATCCTGACTCAGGTGCCACGAATCATCTCACACCTAGTGCTGGTAATCTCTTATCCAAAACATATTATAAAGGTCAAGAATCTGTTCAGATAGGCAATGGATCTTGCATGAAAATAAAGCACAGTGGTCATACTATTTTACACTCACCATCGAACTCATTATCTTTTACTTTACCCAATCTTCTACATGTTCCTGGTCTTTCAAAAAATCTTTTAAGTGTCTCACAGTTTCCTAAAGATCACAATGTGTTCTTTGAATTTCATCCTAATCATTGTGTTGTTAAATCTCAGGCAAGCAAGGAGATCCTTCTTCAAGGAACACTTAAGAATGGTCTCTATGCATTTGAGGGAGTTCAGGTCCCAACTCATACTGCATTTACTGCTGTTTCTGTTCAAAATAAAAATGTATCCCACTCTGAAGTGGTTGATTCTGTCACTTGCAATATAGATAGCAAGTTGTCCTTATGGCATGCACGTTTAGGTCATGCTTCTCTCAGCACTGTAAAAAGTGTATTGACTCATTGTAATATTTCTTTTCAAAACAATAAAGCTCCTTTTACATGTTGTGCTTGTTGTATGGGTAAATTGCATCAATTACCTTTTCCAACTTCAACTCATACTTATAAAAAACCTCTAGAGCTAATATTTTCTGATATATGGGGTCCTGCTCCTATAACTAGTACCACTGGCTCTAGATACTACATTGTTTTTGTTGATGCTTTCAGCAAGTTCACTTGGTTATATCCTTTGTCTACAAAAAGTCAAGCTCTTCCTATGTTTATTGCATTCAAAACCAGGGCTGAATTGCAATTCAACACCAAAGTCAAGTCTCTCCAAACTGATAATGCTAAAGAATATCTAGCCTTTGCCAACTACCTTCAACAAAATGGTATAATTCACAGACTCACTTGTCCATACACCCATCAACAAAATGGTACCCCTGAAAGAAAACATAGGCACATAGTTGAAACTGGTCTTTCTCTCCTTGCTGCTTCTTCTCTTCCTCAACAATATTGGGAAGATGCCTTCCTCACAGCAACCTATATTATCAACAGACTTCCTACACCTACATTGCACAACACCTCTCCATATGCTGTTCTTCTCCAAACAGAACCCGATTACACATTCTTAAGAACCTTTGGTTGTGCTTGTTATCCTCACCTAAGACCTTACAATAAACATAAACTTGATTTTCGTTCAATTCAATGCACATTTCTTGGCTACAGCCCCAATCATAAGGGTTATAAATGTCTCTCACCTGAAGGTAAAATTATTGTTGCAAGGAATGTTGTATTTGATGAATTTCTTTTTCCTTTTAATCAAAAAGTTACCACAAATCCTGTATCTTCTTCTTCTGAGTCTCCCCATGTCCCTCAAATTCCTCAAATACTTATTCCATCTTTCTCTTCATGTGCTGAATTTTCTGCAAATTCCATTTTGCCTACTTCTAACAGTTCTTGCAGGTTGTCCACTGGTGAAACATCACAGGCTCTTTTACCCACTTCTGCACCAGTTTCTCAACCTCACAATAATCATCATATGCTCACTCGGGCAAAGACTGGGGTTTTTAAACCCAAGGTTTTCACAGCATCTGTTGAACCTACTTCAGTTGCAAAGGCTATGACTCAACCTCAATGGCTTCAAGCCATGAAAGATGAATATGAAGCACTTCAAAGAAACAACACCTGGCAGCTTGTACCTCTGCCACCTGACTGTACTCCCATTGGATGTAAGTGGGTGTTCAGGACTAAATATAATCCCAATGGTTCCATCTCCAAGTATAAAGCCCGCCTAGTAGCTAAGGGTTTTCATCAAAGAGAAGGTCTAGATTATGCAGAGACCTTCAGTCCTGTGGTCAAGCCTGCTACTATCAGAATCATCCTCACCATAGCTCTCTCTCGGCAGTGGCCTGTTCATCAATTGGATGTGAATAATGCATTTTTGAATGGGGATCTTCATGAAACTGTCTATATGCAGCAGCCTCCTGGCTTCATTACTGGAGATAAATCAACTGTGTGCCGACTCACTAAGGCACTTTATGGTCTCAAACAAGCCCCTCGGGCTTGGTTTGAGAAACTCAGTCTCACTTTGGGTCACCTAGGCTTCACTTCTACAAAATGTGATTCATCTCTTTTTATCTCTATCACTTCTACAGCAACCACCTTTGTTTTGGTGTATGTAGATGATATTCTTATCACTGGGTCCTCCACTACTGCCATTGCATCTCTTATTACCAATCTCAACTCAGCCTTTGCTCTCAAGGATTTAGGCCAACTTCACTACTTTCTTGGTATTGAAGCTCACAAGGATTCTTCAGGTACACTGCATCTGAGTCAAGCAAAGTATATTGCTGACTTGCTTAAAAAGGCAAACATGAGTGATTGTAGACCAATGCCAACCCCTATGGCTTCAAGTATAAAACTGTCTTCTAGAGATGGTACTGCTTTCTGTGATCCTTCTCTCTATCGATCTATAGTTGGAGCTTTACAATATGCCACAGTGACTAGACCGGACATATCCTTCTCTGTCAACAAGGTATGTCAGTTCATGCATGCTCCTCTTGACACTCATTGGAAGGCAGTTAAACGCATTTTGCGGTATCTTCATGGTACAAGTTCTCTAGGACTTACCATCTCTCCTTCTCCTCATTTCCATGTTTCAGCTTATTGTGACAGTGATTGGGGATCTGATGTTGATGACCGTAGGTCCACTTCTGGATACTGTATCTTTCTTGGTAACAATTTAATCAATTGGTCCTGCAAAAAGCAAGCTGTAGTCAGTCGCTCAAGTACTGAGGCTGAGTATCGATGTCTTGCAGCCACTATTGCTGAGCTTGCTTGGCTTAAATCTTTACTGTCTGAGTTGCTCATCTCCTCTCCAGGCACACCCACTGTTTATTGTGATAATCTTAGTGCTGTGCAACTGGCTGCTAATCCTCTCTTCCATTCCAGAACCAAGCATTTTGAGTTGGATCTCTACTTTGTCCGTGAGAAGGTTCTGGCAAAGCATCTTACTGTCCATCATATACCTTCGGTAGATCAGATAGCTGATGGCTTCACCAAGGCTGTCTCTAGGCCTACCTTTCTCAAATTTTTGTTCCAAGCTCAAGCTTTCCATTTCTTCCAGTCTTGAGCTTGCGGGGGGATGTTGACATATAGTACTGTTAAGTTTTACTGATGAGTTACTGTTAAGTTTTAGTTTTAAGTTAGTTTTATATTCTGTTTAGTTTGTTACTATTTGTAACTGAATTGGCTTCTTTTAGTTTCTTTCTAGCTAGTTTAGTTTCTTTATATAGATTGTCCTTTCACCATTATATGATATGTAAGAGTACTGTTCTCTTTTCAGTAAATCCGATAGATATTTTCTCTCTCTGTAATCTTCCTCACATCTTGAGCTTATCCTCATCTTATCACCTTCGTCTTCTTCACCTTTACAATACCGATATATATTAAGTACATTCTTAATAAGATTTAACTAAATTAGATTTTAGGATTTGACATGTTTAGAAGATAGTGGTTTCGATTCTCGAGAGCAATTCCTGAAAATGATGAAAAGACAAAAAATTATGTTGACTCTCAAATTTTAAGGTAGATTGAGAGTAGAGTTTTAATAGGAAGATATTATCATACACTAAGGAACAATACCATTATATATTAAGGAGGATATTCTTCCTCGAGACTTGTTAGTCTAGTGTGATCTAATTAGATTCAAGGATTTAACCTGATACGATTATACATTATGGGTAAAGTGTGTATCATTTTAAAGGACGTAAAGTTAAGTCATTTTAAGAGAGAGAACGAAATAGATAAAGGAGGAGAGAGTTGACAAAAAAAATAAAGAAGTGGGTCTCACTCCTTTGTGAAAGTGAAATAATATAAGTTGTGTCATTTTAAAGGATAAATATTTTTCCCTAAATTATTAGGTACATTAGAACTTCGAACACCTGTTCATATCTACCAAAAGGAGCATACTCTTAAGATAGATTGAGCGAATAATTTGACGACAAATTTTTTAAAAGATTAATGTGATGACATGTAAATTTTTTAGGAGCTAATTTGGCCCCAGGAAATATTTAGATGACTAACTTGATGACATCATAATCTTTAAAGGACCAAATAGAGAGTTTACACTTTAAGATAAACACCTAGTAATATCTGTAGTAAACCATACCAATTTGATAAATCCTTTTGTCAAATTGCCTATAATGATTTTTGGGCTTGAAATGACTGTTACAACAATAGCAGCATGCTTATATTTCATGAACGGTATTGATTAGCATTAAATAATCACTTAATATAAAATTGATCATTTTTGGTTTTCGGTCAATCAGAATAAAGCCATAATACTTTAAAAATATTCTATCATCATTATTATATCATTATAACCTAAATCATAATTTTCATAAACGTGAATTACATTATATACGAAAGTCTTATCGTGATTTATGAGGGGATTACAATATTAGCCCTATGGTAAACACTCAACTCAAAATGAAAAAAAAATAATAATAATAATTTAATGGGAAAGAAAATGACAAAAGGTGAAGGAAAATTTGTGATTGCTGCTAGCATGTTAAAGAAACTGGAATGAATAACCAATGCACAAAAAGTCACTACTAATGTCAAAGACAACTGAAGTATGTAGATATTTCTCCATTCGAAATTGCATTAAAATACTCAAAACTCTGAAGGATGAGAGAAAAAATTGATGACCAATTTCGCTATTCAGTATAATTGCTTAGAATAGACAAAGTAGAACATGATCATTATCATGTTCTTGTCAGATTTAATTGGCAATCCAAAATAGAATTATTATTATGTCGTTGTCAGATTCAACTGACTCTAGATTTTGTACAAATATAAATTAAATAAAAAAACAATAATAGGTTAACGTTTGATTTCATATTTATTATCCTCATTTTAAACGCTAAATCGAATTATCTACTCATTTTTCTTACTTGTTTTATGTTTAGTCCAAAGACAATCTCTAGAGTTCATCTTATTATACAGAGGTGAAGGATGAAAATTTGCTTGATTGAATTCATGTTCAAAGTAACATCAGGCATTCCATGTTTTGCTTTTTAACTCCTCCTTTTTGTTTATTTAATTCAATATATTATTGAATAAGTATTTACCCTTTTTATAAAGAACATACCTTTTATTTCTTAAAAGATACTTTTATTTATTGGAAAAACATTTCTCATGTTGCATAAAAAATGTTTTCTTATTTTATGACCCTTCGATTTGCTTGCAATTGTTCTTTTATATATATGTAATAAATATGAAATCCACCACTAGTTGAATCATAATATGATAAAACAATTAAAAAAACCAATTTTTTTTATTTATATGCAGATTTTTTTTTCTTTTTTTGGAATTATATATAGTTTACTTCAATTATAATTACAATTAAAGTTTATATAAATTATTTTACCAGGCTATTTATAACTTAAAACTTTAAAAATTTAATTTTCATGCTCTTATTTTTATATTTAACTTCAAACTAACTTTCAAGCTTAAAACAATAACTGAGTTAAACACCAAAATAAGGTGCGTTCAATCTTGGCCAGTGTACACTACATGCACTTTCTTTTTTTGGTACTCACACTACATGCACTTTTATCTAACACTCCCATGCCATACTACATTATAAGCCTCCTTTTGAAAATAGAATAATTAAGACCAATAAAAAAATTTAATCTTCTTTTAGAAAGGTCCCGTAGGCAGATAAACCAACTAATTTTTTTTTATCTAAAATATATGATCAGCTATGATCCTTAACATTTAAAATGTTCAGCCGTCAACAGTTACTTCAATTAATTAAGCCAACACAAACTGGTATATATTATATAGTTTACGGAATTTATTAATCTCATGTTACAAAAAATAATTATCTCATATAACAATATAATGAAATCCACCATTTGTAAAAAAAAAATTAAAAAAAAAAATAATGTGAACCCCACTATTTTTATATTTTTTTTGGACATACTCCAATCAATTCATTATTTCGCAATTAATCCAAGATAATTATCTCATGCAACATTAGATTATTATTTCTCATAGTTTATATTATGTTACTAGATTTCCTCAATGTGTCTTCGATGTCCTCCATTGTACGTTCTGTTTTGCTCACTTGGCTCTTGCTGAGTCATTCATTATCTCTTAAGTAGCAAAATATTATGATAAAAATAAAAATGTAACCTACAGGCTCCACCACAAAAAAGTACAGAATCCAGAATTAGTCACCTCATAAAACTAAATTTCGTAAAGACAAATTTCCCTATTCATAACAAAAAAACAAAATTTGTAGCTGTTCACAAGCCATAAAAACCATCACAATTTCCAAATGTCCACAAACAATAATAAGAAAACAGAGCCAAGAAATTATATGAACTTCCATGGATTTTATGCCTTGCTGTCGATATTCATCGGTTGAGCATCCATGGCCACTGGTTTCTGCACGTCAAATCAATCCACCACATTAAATTATTAACAAACACAAGGCACAAACAAAATAAACCATATTTGAACTTCATCCCACTAATCCCAACCAGAAGCAATTTTACACAATAATTCGGTTTTTTTATTTTTATTTTGTAATTCTGAAAGTTAATTTTCCTATATCAGAATTTAGTTACACTTCCTGCATTTGTGACTAGCTCTACCCATACAAGGAAGAAGCATCCACAATGTTAAATACATATATGAATGAAAACACAAAAAATTCCTTCTCCATCCATTTACTCTTAGCTTTGGACCTTATTTGTTAATTAATGGAAAACCTTTATAATTTTAGTTTTCCTTGGTTAATTGCATTTGGTGTCCTCACATTCATTGAAATTTCTGAAATAACAATTTCCCAGTTTGGTATATAGAGCAAACAACCTCAGATAGCTTTCGCTGTGGTTGATTCAACAAGAGTCCAGATCATTGCAGAACAAGATCAGATTATCTCATAGCCTCAACAAGGGTAAAAATATATATATTCCAATTGGTAGAGTGTATATATATATATATATATATATATATATCCTGTGGGATATTCATGATATTTAGATAAAATCTGACTACATTTCACATTGATTTCTTGTACGCAACAATTAAATATCTTGGAAAGCCATTCTAATTCTTAAGTTACCAATATGTGGGTTTGGAAAGCCATTCTATTTCTATTATGCGGAATCATCATTCCGTGTACAGTCCAAACATGACATATCATTGCCTTGTCCAGGAGAGTGCAAGGGTAACCAATCCATTGTCCAAGAGAGTGTAACATACTATAGAAACAATAGAGATGGAATACTTACATTACTGTCGAGAGAATCAAGTTTATTCATTTTGCTAAACATATTTCCGTAAAATTTAGCCTCCTTTCTATTATACTCCTTCACTTTTTCCTTCAAAGTCTTATACTCCAGCTTGACATCCCTGGTTCATATATCAAAACCAATTACATTTGTTATTTTACAACAAAAAACACACCAAATTGAATAAATATAACCTATGAAGCACCGACACTTCAAAAATCCTGACGTTTCGTGTCCGACACTTCCCGACACTCTCGGACACTCCGACACTCCCCGACACTTCAACATGCGTTATAAAAATTCAAAAAAAGGTTCAAAGGTTGCGTTACATTGAGTTTTTAGTTCCAATTATTAGATTCGGATTGCGATTACCATTTTATTGAATTTAATATAAATATCTGGGATATCTTATGTTTCTTTGCAAGATTTATGAATATTATAAGTTTAGATTCATTTTTTTGTTAAATTACTGAATATTAAATATAATATACACTACGTAAGTTAAAAATATTATTTAATATAAAAC